>AP025048.1:34730670-34955637 GCA_036186865.1 Eustoma russellianum | reverse complement strand
GAATAAATAGGATTCTAAATAACCCTTTCCTTTCTCTTTCACTACGGCTTTATTGTCATCTGTTGATAAGGTCTCAATATGGATCAATTTTCTTTCTATCATGAACTTGAGCAAGCTTATCCCTATTTCAAATTTCTTATCTTTTTTCTGCTTGATATCAACTCGAGTACTTGTTGCTGTACTACTCACTTTCTTCGTCGCCGTAGTAAATAGGAGAAAAAATAGAATTGTTTCTTCGTCTTTAAAAAAAAAGGAAAAAAAAGAGGAGTAAGCTGTGACACGTCGAAAGACCGTAAAGGTAAAGAAGTTAAGATCGACTATAAAATCACTAACCGACCTCTTAGAGAAAGCAACTGACAAGCCAGACTGCTAATTTGTATCAAAATGATGTATGAGGGACAAACAATACCATGTGCGATTGACCCTCCGATATAGATAGGAGCCGAGATATTTGATCGGAAAGGAGGATGGATGCATTTCCAGGATGTGTCCAATAACCGACTGCCGCCATGCAGACGCATATGAGCTGGACACAAATTGACTTTCATTGAATTTACCATCTATCCCGATGCTTGTTGTTAGGAACGTAGAAATGCTTGAAAAGGCCGTAAATTATGTGATGAGCTGTTAAGAAATATAAGTAAGTCATCTTTGATTATTCTTCAGTCAAAGTAACATAAGTTTCAAATAAAACGAAACTTATATGCGGTACTGATTCTCTCCAAGAAAATCCAAGAAAGCAAAGAAGCACGCAAACATCTGAACAAGAATACTACTGAAATTACATACACTGAAATCAATACGCTGATAGAGATTCATACAAGGAAACACAAGAACTGATACAGGCTTCACACACACGCGAAACAGCAACACACTGAAGCCTTCAACCGCTGACAGATCATGCTCCCCATGGCAAAAACCTCCTACGCCGACATAGTCAAAAAATCCATTCCTGGTAAAATACTGACACAAGAGATTGTGAGGGAAAAAGATACAGGAATAAAAAGAAAATTCCAAGAAAAGGAATGCCAAAGATTTAAAGGAGTACCTTCCATCACATTCACTGAGGAGGAAATCCAAGAACTAGCAGAAAGATTCAAATACATTTTGGTCGGCAACTTCTGGAGAGGAAGACCCACCATGAGTGCAACAAGAAAAGCCATAGAGACAATTGGATTTAAAGGAAGCTATCAAATAGCACTACTAGACAAGTCACATATCATGCTTCGATTTCAACAAGAAGAGGACTACCATAGATGTTTCTACATAGGAAATTGAAATATAATGGGATACGATATGAAGGTTACAAAGTGGACAGCAGACTACAGTCCAAATCAAGAAGCGCCAATCGTCCCAATATGGGTAACTCTAAATGGAATGCCGATACATCTACAAGAAAAAGATGCACTATGGGAGATTGCAAAACTAATAGGAGAGCCCATAAAGATAGACAACTCAACGCTGCACCTACTAAGGCCATCAGTTGCAAGGATATGCATAGAGATCGACATAACAAAAGAACTGCCAAATAAAATACACATACAATGTGGCAGGACAAGCTTGATGCAGAGTGTAACTTATGAAAACCTGCCAGACTACTGCCTAAAATGCAAAGTATTTGGACATAGTGCACTACACTGCCATGGGCAAAAAAGCAGTGAAGAGATAATAGACGTTGAAGACACTGAAAGAAACCAACAAACAAGAACAAGACACAAAGAAACTGCATATGTGAAGAAAGGAAAAGAAAAAGAGACAAAGCAGCAATGGAAGCCCAAAGAACAGCAAAAAGGCCTGCAAGAAAAAGAGGAAAAAAAAACAGGTCAGACCCAGAGAAAACAGGATATCCAAAGAGAACTAAAAGGGATAACAGAGACACAAGATATCAACAGGCTAAACATAAGTCATGAGGAAAGAATAGCACAGCAGCAAGAAGAAGACATCTATGCACACTACTCTGAATCAGACGCAAGCCCAAAAAAGAGAAGGAAAGAATATACACTAAAAGAATGGATAGAGGCTGCGGTAGAAATAAAAAAAAGGATGGGAGACATAAATGAAAAAACAGAAGAAACAGTCACAGAAACACAAGAAGAGAAAAGGAAAAAAGGATTCATCACTGTTACACACAAGAAAAAGAGGTACAAAAAACCTCCACCAGCACCCATGTGGATGACCACAAGAAGAACATCAAAGAAAGCAGAAGAAGGGCAAAGATAGCCACAAAAAGCTTAAGCCAAAAGCGCAAAAATATACTAAGACAAATGATCACGCTAACGTGGAACGTAAGAGGGATCAACAGCTCAGAAACTCGAGTAAAACAGTTGATCAAGAAGCACAAGATACAAATATTGAAATTATAGAGCCAAAACAAAAGGAGAACAAGGTTAAAAAATACCAGCTCAGCCTTGGATACTCAAATGCAACAGTAAACTGTGGAGGCAAGGTATGGGTGATGTGGAATCAAGACTCATTCAGACAAATAGAGATACAAGACACAGAACAAGCAGTTCACATAAAACTTCATTGGATAGAACAAAACATACCACTATGGTACACGGCAATATATGGAAAACACACAATAAGAGAAAGGCGGGACTTATGGAAAAACCTGAAAGAAACAAAAGAAAACATGAAAGACCCGTGGATTCTAGGAGGAGATTTCAACACATACCTCAGAATAGAGGAACACAAAGGAGCCTCCATGCCATCATGGGATGCAATACAAGAATTCCAAGATTGCATAAATCAATGCAGCCTTATAGAAGTGCCATATCAAGGAGCAAAATACACCTGGACAGACAACAGAAAACTAGGAAAAGTGTGGAGAAGATTAGATAGATACCTTATAAACGAAGCAATGCAAGAAAAGATGGACGACATAATAGTGACACATCTAAACAGAACAACATCGGACCACACCCCACTACTACTGAAGGGACAAATAAGAGGACAAAGAAGAGGAAATCCATTTAGATTCATCAATGCGTGGACAATACATGAAGATTTTGACAACTTCGTCACCTCAACATGGAAAAGCTATGAAACAATAGGAGGAATGAGAGGACTGTATCAAAAGCTGCATAAAATAACAAAAGAACTCAAGCAATGGAACAAGCAAATATTTGGGAATATATTCGATGCAGTAGAATAAGCGGAACAGGAAGCAAACAGGCAAGAAAAAGCATATGAAGATTCACCCACAGAAGAAAACAGAGCAAAATACTCAAGAGCACAAGCACAACTAATAACAGAAAACAAAAAGGCCGAAAGCTACTGGAGACAGAAAGCACATGTAAAATGGATCAAAGACGGAGAAGCAAACACCAAATTCTTCCACAGCAGAGTAAAGGAAAGAAGAAGAAAACAAGTGATAAGGGAACTACGGAACACAGAAGGGAAAAAATCCTCCACAGATGAAGAACTAAAAGCTGCAACCACAGAATATTTCACCAAACTATTCACAAAAGAGCAAACAGACCAACAAGAAGAAATACTCAGGAACATACCAAGACTAATAGAAAAGGAAGACAACATAGAGCTAATGAAACAACCAACGATAGAGGAAGTAAAACAAGCAGTGTGGGATTTGGATCCAAACAGTGTGGCTGTACCAGATGGATTCAACGGGAACTTCTACAAACATTTCTGGGACACTATCAAGATAGACGTACTAAAGGCATCACAAGAATACTTTCTAGGATTCCCACCAACAAAGACAATGGCAAGCACCACCATTATCCTCATCCCAAAAATAGAGAATCCAAAAACATATGCAGACTACAGGCCAATATGTCTATCAAATTTCATGAGCAAGATAAACACAAGGATCATAGCCACAAGGCTGAACATGATATTACCAAAAATAATATCAGAGGAGCAAGCAGGATTCATGAAGGGCAAAGAGATATCAGACCAAATCCTGCTAGTATCAGAGCTAATGCAAAACATAGACAGAAGGTGCAGAGGATCAAACATCATAATAAAACTAGACATGACAAAAGCTTTTGACAGAGTGGATTGGGGCTACCTAAGGAAAATAATGGAAGGTTTCGGCTTCTCCCAGTTCTTTACAAGACTGATATGCAACCATCTAGAAACAACACAATTATCGATACTCATAAATGGAACACAAACAGAACAGTTCACACCAACAAGAGGAGTAAAACAGGGAGACCCATTATCCCCATTACTATTCATAATCGCCTCAGAAGGATTCAGTAGAAGCATCAAGGCACTACAAAAAGTAAAGATAATAGAAGGATATTCAGCGGGAAGAGTGGAGAATATACCAACACACTTAGGATATGCTGATGATCTACTAATCTTCATAAATGGGGCAGCGCCAAACCTCAAAAGATTCAAGAATTTCCTAGAAAAATATCAGAAGGCATCAGGACAAAACATCAACTACAAAAAGTACCAGTTCCTGACCAATACAAAAATGCCATCAACAAAAATAAGAGTCATACAAAGCATCCTAGAAATGACACAGACACAGCAACCAATGAAGTACCTAGGATGCAACATACACTAAGGGATCAACAGAGCAAAATACTGCCAACACCTACTACAACATTTCGACAGAAAAATAAACACATGGAGCAACAAATACCTGAACCCAGCAGGCAGACTTATACTCATAAAACATGTGCTGGCTACAATCCCGCTGCACACTCTGGCAGCTGAAAAAATACCAAAAAGGATTATAAGAGCAATGGAACAAAAAATGGCAAACTTCCTATGGGGAATAGGAAAATACCACTGGAAGAAA
Organism: Eustoma russellianum; assembly: GCA_036186865.1. Lineage (NCBI taxonomy): Eukaryota > Viridiplantae > Streptophyta > Magnoliopsida > Gentianales > Gentianaceae > Eustoma > Eustoma russellianum. Next base: position 34,950,863 of record AP025048.1, on the reverse strand, counting down.
TGGGAAACAATCACCAAGCCAACAGAAGAGGGTGGACTAGGAATCAGAAGCCTAGAAACAATACAAAAGGCATACTCATGCAAGATATGGAAAAAATATCAGCAAAACACCAGCCTATGGGCAAGATACATGAAAAGCAAGTATGCAAAGAGGGAAACAATGACAGTCAAGCCCTATGACACCCCAAGCTGGAAAAGAATATGCAAGGTAGACACATTCTGTGCAAAAAGATACTCAGACACAGAAAAAATCACCTTCAAAGAAGCATACGAAGACAACAGAGAAGCTAAGCCCACAATGATATCCCACAAACTACTATGGCACAAAAAGCAAAGAGGAAGCATAAAGATATTCCTATGGAAACTATTAAATGAAGCCTTGCCGACCACAGACAACATATCCAAATTCACAACAATAAATCCTACAAGATGCCCAATATGCAAAAAGGAAGAGGACAAACAACAACACATATTCCTACAATGCCAAGAAATCAAACAAATATGGCAATACTACGCAGGCATGATCAACGGCCCCCCACCAGACACCCAGCAAATAAGACAATACCTACTAGAATGGTGGATGAAAGGATCAAAAACCCAGATGGAAGCAATACTGAAGAGAATCATACCTGGGATAATACTATGGAACATATGGAAAGAATACAACAAAATTATCCAAGAAGACAAACAATGGAATCTACAGAAAATACAGGAAAAGATCAAAACAGACATCAGGGACTAGTGCAAAACAATCAATGGCACAAAGATAGCATGCAACAAACAAGAACTGATCGACGCTGGAATAACTCCAAAGCTACAAATACAAGCAGCAAAGATATTAAAATGGGAACATCCGCCAACAGGAAAGCTGAAAATAAACACTGACGCAGCAATAGGAAACAAAACAGCAGCAGGGGGCTATTGTGAGAGACTCAAACGGAGAAATGATACATGCAATATCATTTCATCTACCAGTCTCAACCCCAATAATAGCAGAAGCACACACGGTGATGCTATCAATCCTATACTACAGCATACACAGAAAAGATCTCAAAGAGACAGAAATCGAAACAGATTGCAAGACCCTGGTGAACAAGCTACAAAACAAAACAGAAACAGTACACATCAAACCGAGAGCAGCAAAAATCCAACTAGAGGAAGTGGTACACAGAACACAGAAACTTATGAAGGAAAACAAGCTAAAAATCAAACACTGTCCAAGAGAAATCAACAGCGTAGCACACAATCTGGCGCAATACGGAATGACAAGAAACAAGCTCACAGAATTCAAAAAAACAAAAGAACTTCCTCCTTATGTGCGAAGCTGCGCACAGATGGACAATAATATAGCAGCTCTGAGACAGAAATGAAAAGGAAACCACAAAAAGAAAGAACACACGAAAGCCAAAGCGAAGAACCAAGCAACAAGAAGAGACCATCCAGCGAAGAGAAAAACAAAGAAGAAAGAAAAAAGCCGCCGGATGAAACCCTAAGCAGAAGAGAGAATAGGCTCCTCTCTTTCATTCTAGAAAATGTAAGGTACCAAAAAAAAAACTTACATTTCCAAGAAAGCGGTGGAAACAGCTGGCAAACATGCCAAAATCTCTGTAATTTTTCAGAATAACGAAAATTAATAATATTGTGTTTTAAAAAAAAATAAGTAAGTCATCTTCGTAAGCCAAGTGTGAGACCCCTTGCACCCGGCCCATATTAAAGCCGCGAAGGGCACCAGTGTGAAAAAGGTGTTTAAGTCCTCGATTGAAGTCCTCGGAGCAAAGAATAAATGGTAATAGAGATAATGGATCACCTTGTTTCACTCCACGTGAGGAGGAAAGGAAGCCAAAAATCTTGCCTTTGATTGAGATTGACAACGAATACTTCATTGTATTCATGATGAGTCGAATGAGACGATCAGTAAAGCCAAACTTCTGAAGTAAACTCATCATATGTTGCCAATTCACTCAGTCAAACGCCTTTGTCATATCCAGTTTAATCAGCACATCCCTACCCCGTGTATGTTTATCCGAAAAATGAGTCATTTCATTTGCCATGAGAACATGTTCGCTAATTTCATGGCCTTTAAGAAATCTGATTCGTTCTCCAGATATGAGAGAGGGTAATAAAATAGGTAAGCGAGTGGCTATCAAACAGTGATAACCTTGCTTATAAAATTTGAGAGACATATAAGCAGAAATCTGCAAATGTCTGAGGCTGTGTAATCTTTGGCAAAAGAGTGATAATAGAAGAGAGCATAGCGACACCCAAGAAAAACTCCTGAACCGCACAAAGGACGTCTGCTTTCAGTACCTCCCAGCATGTACGAAAGAAGAAGCCATTGAAACCATCAGGTTCTGCTGTACTATTTTGATTCAAGCTCCAAACTGCTTTCTTGACTTCATCCATTTGTGGAATGTGTAACAGGCTATCATTCTCAACAGGACTGACAATATGAGGAATGTGTTGTAGGAAGGCATCGATATCTTCAACAAGCTCACTAGTAAACAAAGTCTGAAAATAGTTCACCGTAATATGCCCTAAATCCGCCTGCTCCTCATTTATGGTGCCATTAGAATCCGAAATCTTGCGGATTTTTTGACGTTGATGGCGATCCTTAACGAAAGCATGAAAGTATGCTGTATTATCTTCACCTTCTAGTGCCTAGAAAAGGTGAGCTTTCCGTGACAAAAATACAGCATGCTCGGTATTTGCACGTAGTAAGCTAGCCTGAGCAAAGGAAAAAGCTGTCCGAGTTTCAGCCGTGGGAGAACGCTCATATTAAGCCTCCATGTGAACAAATTCCTTTTCAGGTTCAGCAGAGTGGCTGAAAATATTGCCAAAGACATCTTTATTCCATCTCCAGAGATCCTGCCTGAGGAGATGTAGTTTGTTACATAGGCTGTGTATGCCACCAACTGTTGGATAATGCTTCTAGGAAGCAGCTACATATGTATAAAAATCCAAATGAGTGGCCCATGAATTCAAAAACCAAAAGGGTGCTGGGTGCTTGTCAGAAGTCAACACACAACGTAGCAAGAGGGGTGAATGATCTGAAGAAACTCGTGGTAAACGATGTACCAATACATCATCAAAATAATCAACAAAAGTAGTATTACAAAATATTCTATGAAGACGTCGCTGAATGCAATGAATACCACTTCATTTTGCCCAGGTAAATAAAGATCCCAAAGTAGGAATTTTCTACAAGTGACAATGGTGAACACAATCATTGAAGTTGGCAAAAGAACGTAGCGTTGGGGAGGTGCAGCCATGATGTTCCTCGAGACGTAGGAATGTGTTAAAATCTTTGCCTATAATCCATGGGTCTGTAATCCGCTAATTTTGAGAAATAAGAGTCTCCCATAAAGGCCGATGGTCATGAGTAGTGTGTTTACTGCAAAAATTTGTACATGCAATTGATTGTTGCATAGGCAGCCAGAGATAACGAATTAAAGAAGCCCGTTGACCATGTTCAATACTTAAAAACCGTAGACTAGAGGCCTGCCATAAGAGCCAGATGTTATCGTCAGATGTAATTAGCATGTGCCGAAAGCCTAATTTCATTCGATGGAACTACAGCTTTATGTCCTGTTGCTTTGGCTCAATCAAGACTAATATATCTACATAATGATCATACAACACAACTAAGAGGCAAGCTAAAGACGTCCAAACTCCGCCTACATTCCATGTTAGGGCATTCATTGAGAACAAGTTAGAGAAATAGCATGCGAGGAGATAGTTCGTCCACGAGTCACACTACGTGTCTCCATTGTTGTGGGTAGTCGAGAAGGCAAATCTTTCTTAGCACGACGGTGTCCCCTAGAAGGGATAGGCAGAAATCCTTCATTATCCACGACAGGATTCATTGAGAGGGCAGCTAAGAGACTGCCATCATCCAATTGAACAGTACGGGTGGCCAGCCGCTTACCTATATTCTCCGAATCATGGCGCATTCTGGTGGAGAAATCTTTACGGGACTGCAAATCAAGTGAAGGAAACGGTCTTTCTAGTTGACCCACATAAGAATCCGAGAACTGGCAATCCTCTGGATCATCTTGTGTCTTTTTCATTAATAAGACTTCATCTTCCTTATCAATATTCAAAAGATTAATATCTTGCAAGTGTGTAATAGGGATACTGGAGGCAGCAGACTATAGAGAATCTGGGGGCTGCTGCAGCTGAGATTTAGGGATTGGGAGGCATTCTTTCAGAGTAGAACGAGTAAGCAAAGTTAAAGGAGCCACTGGTACCTCAGCTACTGCGTTCTGAAATTGAATTTTCTTAGGCGTCCAGTGTGTAGCAAACTTCTGTGATTTTTCTGGTTCTGGCTTTGAATTATCATCTCAGGTACCCGTTACATGACCGATTTGGTGGCATGCAGTGCAAAAAGATGACAAATCTTCATAGATAACCTGCTGCAGGATAAAATTTTGCTTGGCTTGAAGATATATTTTCTTGTGTAGTTCCTGAGATACGTCGACCTCGACAAAAATCCGGGCTAGGGAAGGATGCAATTCGTCCTCTGTGGCAATGTCAAGCCTGATCGGAGAATCAATCGTCCGAGCGTTTTCAAATAAGGACGCCTTGTGATGAAGATGGATGGGAAAAACCAGAAACACGATCCACACCGAAACAATTGGGACGTCTGTAGAGGGATCAAAATCTACAGTCCATTTTGTTACCCGCATATGGCAGCCGCAATGTGCCATGACCGACGGTAAAAGCAACGGAGGTAATCCGCTTCATGGCAAAAATTCAACAAAATATGTGATTGATCAAGCAATGTAATTCGAATATTATTTCGAAATCCAATAATTTCAAAAACATTGCGAATTACCTTTAAAGGTGGCCAGCCATACCAAAAAGTACTCACCAAAGAGAATCGGTAAGGAACGGCCAATTCGTCGATTTCCTCATCTGTGAAAGATATCATCGGAATGTGCTTGTGCTTCGTGATGGTTTTGGGAGAGATGGTGATGGTGGAACCGCCGAAAATGCTAGAAATGATAGAGGCAAAGGAAGGACCCCCGCCGCCAACCCCTGGAGCGAGAGCCTCTTTTTAGGTGAAGGACGGCCAGTACCGTCCGGGTATTTTATTAATATATGATCCCTCACTTCTGGCAGAAGAATACCGTGGTTATATTAGTGCTCCTAGCTATGGAGGGAGAATTTCCCAAAAATAAATAGAAAAGATAAAGGAACGTGCATAAAATCCTTAAACTACAAGACATCATCATCATCATAATCATCATCATCGTCATTCGTGCCCAGTATATCCCAACGACAGCAAAAGCTATCGCTAGGGTCTGGGGAGGATAAGTGGCAGGCAAACAATACCTCTGTCCCAAGGGATAGAGAGTCTTCTTCCAGTGAGACCCCAACTCTATATGTACCTGCATAATAAAATACAAGACAACAATAAAATATAACTGGAAAATTTGCAGAAAAACAATCTAGTCCAATGTGAAGAGAGGTGTTGCAGGCCTGGAGGAGGAGAGAAGATACAAACATGGACTAGTCTTCAAAGCATGAAGCCAACGCTGATGATAGATGATGTACCTCAGAAAACCAAACATGTAAATTTGTTACGTATGTGAAATGCTAAATAAATCCGAAAGCAAGGTGTATGGAAAAAGCCAATTGAATACCCAGGTTGCCCGTAGCCAAGATAGGTACAGGCAACAGTAATTTTAATCCATTCTAGTGGGTGTCGGCTAGAGTGCAGTCATCGATGGACACAGATGGGAATATCACGAACCTCAGCAAGGAAAAGATATATGACATCAGGCAGGTGACAAACCGTGAAACACATAGAAAATAAGCATAATGCGAGACTGTTATATCCCATTCTTTTTAAAAGGGGCAAAAGGGTCATTTGGGCTAATTAATTACTAAACCTAATTTGATTAGGAAATTTTCCCTAAACCCTAATCAAATTTCTATTTAACCACGTGAACTCCTCTCCTTCCCCATTCTAGCAAACGTCCGCTCCTTTCAGAGAGAAAAAAAAACAACGATATCTCCTTCAAGAAGCCTCAAGGCCGCCAGTTTTGGGAGGAGCACCACCAACCCGATCAACCATTCAACCGAGTATTAATCATCAGGTAGGTGTCCCCTTTACATCCTTTGTATGAAAACGGTATAATCCTTAATTTCTTTACGAAACCGAGATCGTGCATCAGTATTTGTGATTGTATAGACGGTTGTTTATTTGATTATATATGTATGTGATGAATCGTATATCCGTATATATGATCGCATATGTATAGGTATGTATAATGTTATTTTCGTATGATTAGTATAAAAAAGATATGTATTTTTGGATGTGTATGTGAATAACGGAATCCGGTTGGAGGCGTGGTGATGACGGCGCGTGGCCGGTGGTGGTGGGCTATGACCACGTGCTGCCGGATTGATGGAGTAGGGGGAGGGGGGCGACTGAAGGAGGGGGTGACTAAGGATGGGGGGGCTGGTGGGAGTGGGGGCTGGGGTGGCTAGAGAGGGGGTCGGCTGGTGTGGGTGGGCAGACTGGGAGAGGGGTGAGGGGGGGCTGAGGGGTCGACAATAGGAGAGAATCGAAAACATAAAAGGGGAAAGAAGTTACGGGGGGAAGCTGGGAAAGGTAAGGAAAAAGGGAAAAAAAAGAATAAAGAAAAAGAAAATGAAAAAGAAAAAGGAAAAGAATAAGAAAAGAAATGGAAAGGGAAAGTAAATGAAGCATTCCGATGTGAGTTCTGTCCATCCATGCATCACGACATTGCATTAGGGTATGCGAGACCTAAGTCGCATATCTGTTCTGTTAAGGTATGCGAGACCTAAGTCGCATATCTGTTCTGTTCTATTAGGATATGCGAGACCTAAGTCGCATATCTGTTATGTTCTGTTAGGGTATGCGAGACCTAAGTCGCATATCTGTTCTGTTCCGTTAGGATATGCGAGACCTAAGTCGCATATCTGTTATGTTCTGTTAGGGTATGCGAGACCTAAGTCGCATATCTGTTCTGTTCCGTTAGGATATGCGAGACCTAAGTCGCATATCTGTTATGTTCTGTTAGGGTATGCGAGACCTAAGTCGCATATCTGTTCTGTTCCGTTAGGATATGCGAGACCTAAGTCACATATCTGTTCTGTTAAGGTATGCGAGACCTAAGTCGCATATCTGTTATGTTATGTTCTGTTAATATATGCGAGATCTAAGTCGCATTTCTGTTCCGTTCTGTTCTGTTAGGATATGCGAGACATAAGTCGCATATCTGATCTGTTCCACTCTGTTCTGTTCCGCTCTGTTAGGTCCTGGGATCATGCATTGCACGATAGTATGTATGTTTCCGAGAATGTAGGCTTATCATGCATCACGTATGTGGCATTGCATTTCACGCTCATTTCGCACGATTATGTGTTTTGACTGTTTTAAGAAGTTATGACCGTTATACGTATTTGTGAAAACGTGGACAGTTTATTTTCGTATTACCGTACTTATACGTTTTTAACTACTGTCCTAGCATGTATGATCTCAAAGGACCGATGCAGGCAGGGTACCTACTGAGTGACGTTTTTGTCGCTCACACCGTTCGTTTTGTTTTATTGCAGACGATTCAGGGTATGATTACATATGGATTGGAGAAGACTCTGAGTGGGCATTTTGGGATTCTTAGAGGATGATGGATGACGGAGGATCGAGAAAGGGAGAAGTTTATTTTATTATTATTTCATTGAGGACATAGCTTAGAGATTTCTTATTTGGTTACTTTACAACGGCGTTTAAGGGAATTTGACTTGATTTTGACTATTTATGATTTTGGGGATTTTACTTTCGATTTAAGATTTCGAATTGATTTATTTCGCTTCCTTAATCGAATACTATGTCGTTTTGATAAGTGCAGGATTCGTACAGACGCTTTGTATATCCCTTAGCGGAATACGGCGGGCGTACCGGTTCTGACCCTAGGGTTTGGGACGGGGCGCTACAGGTGGTATCAGAGCGCAGGCTCTAGATCTACTGCGGAAAAACGTAGAATTAAGAAATGATCTTAGACGTAAGAGATGACTATAGACTTAAGTTTTGATCATAGATGTAAGTCTGATATTAGACTAAGTTTGATTCTAGATGTAAGATATGATCTGAGACTAAGTTTAATTTAAGTTTTGATCGTATATTTAAGTTTGAAATTAGACTAAGTTTGATTCTAGACATAAGCTGTGATATGAGAGTAAGTTTGATTTTAGACATAAGCTGTGATCTGAGACTAAGTTTGATTCTAGACGTAAGCTATGGTCCGAGACTAAGTTTGATCTTAGAATAGGCTTGATTTAGACTAAGTGATGGTCGGACTGGGGGCACGGTTGGTTTTTATTTGTCTATATTTGACCGTTTTCTGTATCTTAAATTTATATATTTCCTAAAATGCCCTTGACAAAAAAAACTGAAATTTCCTTGTCGTAGCAAATACGCCGTCGAGAAGAGAACGGTAGGAACGACAATGAGAACCACTCTGAGAATGGGGCCCCACTGCAGGTTGTGCTTCCCCAGGCCCTGACCTACGCACTACGGGTCATGGTCCAAGCTATGGCGCAACAACGTCAACAGCCACAGGCTCCACCACATCGCACTCGAACTTGAGATTCTTCTACAAGTGGGTGCAGAGGAGTGGTGACGCAGCACATCAAACACCGCTGATCACTTGGATCTAATTTCAGAATGAGTTCAAGAGGTATTATGTGACGACGGTACGATCTTCAGAGCATGGCTCTAGATCCACGGTGGAAATGTAGAATTAGGCCATGATATTAGAAAATAAGTTACGATTTTGCCTCTAAGTCACAATCTTAGACATAAGTGATGCTTTGAACGTAAGCGACGATCATGAACATAAGTACTGATCTCAGTTATGAGAGATGATCCTGAACATAAGTCACGATCTTAGACATAAGTAACGATCTAGAATAAAAGTTGACTTTAGACATAAGTAATGATCTCAATTAAGAGTTGACTTTAGACATAAGTACTGATTTAGTAATAAGTGTTGATTACGTACTAATTATGATTTGGCAATAAGACGTGATCTTATACTTAAGAGATGATAATGTTAAGAACGATCCTAGAAATAAGTTATGATCTTAAACTTAAGAAGCCGATCGGTTTTGAAACACGTATACCTAAGGCATTCTATACAATGCTCCCTTATCTAAGGTTGATCATAACTCTCTAAGCCGTGATCTTAGTAACCCTAGTTGAATATTATACAATTGATTTGAATGAATTACAATGTTAACCAGAATACCTTACTACAAACGTGGGTTGACATATTAATGGGTCAGGCGGTAACTCGGCTGCCTTATCATAACTGCAACACGGTACTCGGTACCATTAGGGTAAGGTAAAGCGGGTCCATATCCCTACTTGGACGGTAACATCAGAGCAGGCTTAGGTCGAAGTTGAGGCCATAGCTAATAAGAAATGAATTATAGTAGTATGATAAATACGAATAGATGATTTATAGTAGAATGATAGAAACTAAATAGCGATTAGCGCTATAATCAGTAGAATTTAGTTAAGGATACTGTAAAAAGGAATGCATAGTCTAGGGTTAAGATGTTGAATGTTGGATAATCAAAATAGGTCGACGATATTAGTCTTATTAGAGAAATTGAACAATAGCGACTTGTGAGAATCGACTACAGTATGTGCCTTGGAATACTATATCATTACAAAATATGGGCTAAGTGTTGACATCAGAACATTTGGTTTGAATCTAGTAAGCTTGAATTGAAATGGAGTAAGCATGAACCAGTAGTGATTACTTGTTCAGGTGCGATTTAACTAGCATAATTAACGGTTCAAATAACCAAGTAAAGAAATACAGTGGATCAGTATGGCACGCGAAAGCATGGTGAATTAGAAGACATTAAGTTGATAAATATTTAGTGTGTCACGCTAGGATTGGACAATTTAAGTTAGGGATCTTATCATAGTAGGCGAATGTTAAACTTATGAGAAACGATATATAGACGGATTGTTATTTTGAAAATAAGGATGGATTTAGAAATTATACGAAATATTGGACTATTATCTCTCTAGCAGATAAATATTTTATATAAGCACGTACACCAAGTTATACCTATATTTTACAGGGGCTTCAGAAGACATTTTATTTTCAAAAACACCCTATTAAGTCACATTTCTTTATATAGCCTACTAAACTTTACGAGACTAGTTTTTGTTTCCATACTTGTAAATCAGCCTAAAAAAAATAAAATCTTCAATTCTTTTGACGACCTTAAAAAGGGGGAAACTTTTAAAATATTGATGTTATTGCAAAAACGATGTGTTTATATATATTTCTTACAGAATATTTCTATCTTTGTTATATCTATTTTTCGTCAAAATTAATTTAATTTGACGACTATCGGTAGCGCAAACAGTTTAACCGTTTAAATGTTTTCGAAGTTATTTATCTACTTGCGATAAACTTATTAAGTTTGTGAACCAGAGACAGTTTCAAATGTACTTATTTCTTTTTGAAAAAGAGAGGTATCTTAGTCAAAATTGTTTTTCGAAACTTTGCATTCGTGGAGTTTTCAAATGTTGTTTTTTCCGAAACAAAACATAACTTTCAAAATATATATACCTGTTTTTGAAAATGGAAGGTACCGCATTCAAATCGTTTCATAAAACCTTACATTATTAAGTTTTCAACTGTTTTGGCGTAACTTTACCAAAATTTCTTGCGAACAAGTTATATCATCGTTTTTTTAAATGGTCATTTGAGATGTCGCATTGAAAAAAAAACAAATCTATGATATTTGAGTTTTGTGTTTACAAAAATTAGAAGGTTTAGTATTTTCAATAGTTAAAGCTACATTCAAAATTATTGCTACGTAAGATACTTTTCTTTTAACTTGAAGAAAAATATGTCCATATACATATTTCGTATATTAGGCTGCTTACACTATCTCTGGAAAATTAAGAGCATGATCATAGAGCTAGTTTATAAGTGTATAAGCACTGATTTTGAAGACTTGGTTGTGTTAAGGAAGGGTAACGGGTAAGCATGTTATTATGATTAATTATCTAGGTAAATGAATTATGTGGGATTATACTAAGTTACCGATTACGTAACACACAAGTTTCGAGGACGAAACGTTTTGTAAGGGAGGAAGAATGTTATATCCCATTCTTTTTAAAAGGGGCAAAAGGGTCATTTGGGCTAATTAATTACTAAACCTAATTTGATTAGGAAATTTTCCCTAAACCCTAATCAAATTTCTATTTAACCACGTGAACTCCTCTCCTTCCCCATTCTAGCAAACGTCCGCTCCTTTCAGAGAGAGAAAAAAAACAACAATATCTCCTTCAAGAAGCCTCAAGGCCGCCAGTTTTGGGAGGAGCACCACCAACCCGATCAACCATTCAACCGAGTATTAATCATCAGGTAGGTGTCCCCTTTACATCCTTTGTATGAAAACGGTATAATCTTTAATTTCTTTACGAAACCGAGATCGTGCATCAGTATTTGTGATTGTATAGACGGTTGTTTATTTGATTATATATGTATGTGATGAATCGTATATCCGTATATATGATCGCGTATGTATAGGTATGTATAATGTTATTTTCGTATGATTAGTATAAAAAAGATATGTATTTTTGGATGTGTATGTGAATAACGGAATCCGGTTGGAGGCGTGGTGATGGCGGCGCGTGGCCGGTGGTGGTGGGCTATGACCACGTGCTCCCGGATCGATGGAGTAGGGTGAGGGGGGCGGCTGAAGGAGGGGGGTGACTGAGGATGGGGGGGCTGGTGGGAGTGGGGGCTGGGGTGGCTAGAGAGGGGGTCGGCTGGTGTGGGTGGGCAGACTGGGAGAGGGGTGAGGGGGGGGCTGAGGGGTCGACAATGGGAGAGAATCGAAAACAGAAAAGGGGAAATAAGTTACGGGGGGAAGCTGGGAAAGGTAAGGAAAAAGGAAAAAAAAGAATAAAGAAAAAGAAAATGAAAAAGAATTAAGAAAAAGAAAAAGGAAAAAGAATAAGAAAAGAAAAGGAAAGGGAAAGTAAATGAAGCATTCCGATGTGATTTCTGTGCATCCATGCATCACGACATTGCATTAGGGTATGCGAGACCTAAGTCGCATATCTGTTCTGTTAAGGTATGCGAGACCTAAGTCGCATATCTGTTCTGTTCCGTTAGGATATGCGAGACCTAAGTCGCATATCTGTTATGTTCTGTTAGGGTATGCGAGACCTAAGTCGCATATCTGTTCTGTTCCGTTAGGATATGCGAGACCTAAGTCGCATATCTGTTATGTTCTGTTAGGGTATGCGAGACCTAAGTCGCATATCTGTTCTGTTCTGTTAGGATATGCGAGACCTAAGTCACATATCTGATATGTTCTGTTAGGGTATGCGAGACCTAAGTCGCATATCTGTTCTGTTCCGTTAGGATATGCGAGACCTAAGTCGCATATCTGTTCTGTTAAGGTATGCGAGACCTAAGTCGCATATCTGTTATGTTATGTTCTGTTAAGATATGCGAGATCTAAGTCGCATTTCTGTTCCGTTCTGTTCTGTTAGGATATGCGAGACATAAGTCGCATATCTGATCTGTTCCGCTCTGTTCTGTTCCGCTCTGTTAGGTCCCGGGATCATGCATTGCACGATAGTATGTATGTTTCCGAGAATGTAGGCTTATCATGCATCACGTATGTGGCATTGCATTTCACGCTCATTTCGCACGATTATGTGTTTTGACTGTTTTAAGAAGTTATGACCGTTATACGTATTTTTGAAAACGTGGACAGTTTATTTTCGTATTACCGTACTTATACGTATTTCACTACTGTCCTATCATGTATGATCTCAAAGGACCGATGCAGGCAGGGTACCTACTGAGTGACGTTTTTGTCGCTCACACCGTTCGTTTTGTTTTATTGCAGACGATTCAGGGTATGATTACAGATGGATTGGAGAAGACTCTGAGTGGGCATTTTGGGATTCTTAGAGGATGATGGATGACGGAGGATCGAGAAAGGGAGAAGTTTATTTTATTATTATTTCATTGAGGACATAGCTTAGAGATTTCTTATTTGGTTACTTTACAACGGCGTTTAAGGGAATGTGACTTGATTTTGACTATTTATGATTTTGGGGATTTTACTTTCGATTTAAGATTTCGAATTGATTTATTTCGCTTCCTTAATCGAATACTATGTCGTTTTGATAAGTGCAGGATTCGTACAGACGCTTTGTATATCCCTTAGCGGAATACGGCGGGCGTACCGGTTCTGACCCTAGGGTTTGGGACGGGGCGCTACAGAGACATACACAGCTTTGATGCAGGCGAGAAAGCATATGATTACTGCATCCATATTACCGTTATGGACGAATGTATTATGTATGAATATCCGTCTACAAGCTACCACGTGCCAACGGGGGAATATCTGAGAGATTGTTACATATGCACTTCTGCCGCCGCATGAGTCCATGCTGTGCTAGAAAATGTGCTACCCTCTTGGCGTACATATGATAGTGTGGCTCGCGTGAGGCGCAAAAATAGTTTCAGTTGTTCGTAATACATGCCCAATCGTGTTGAAAGTGTGACCGAGTCATTAATCAAAGTTAACAAAGACAGACAGTCTATCTTAATATGTAGAGCAAAGTAACCTGTCGCAAAGAAAATAAGTGAGAATAGTAGAGCCTGCAACTGTGCATGCATTGGCGGCAATACCGGCAGAGGAAAACAAATGGCATGGATCAGTTGGGCTTCAGCATTACGCAGGACCACCGCTCCAGTCGCCCCTCGACGGCTGCATCAGCTTCTATATTAAGCTTTAGCTTGCCTCTGGGTGGTAATCTCCATCGAATACTTCGTATCCGTTTGGAACATAAAGGAGGCGAATAATGTGCATCTAGTAAAGGCTGAAGCGAAGCAGCAAACTAACGTCTAGAGATAGGTGAACATTATGAAAAAACTCCAACTCAAATACGCTCCCCAAGGCGAGATAATGTAAAACCATCTTCCCCAAATTGAATAGCAGCATATTTTTTCCAGATGGCCTAAGAAGCAAGCAACGGAACCGCTGCGGAGAGCTAGCCGGTCATAGTGCTGGTGTGTGCTTGGCGCCACCACCCACGTAAATACTGTCTGAAAGCCAACTCAGTTGGAGGGGGCCACAGAATACTAAAGATAGGTGAAGCCATATTGCCCAAATCACTAGACAGGCATAGAAAATATGATTTTACACTGCTGACTCGCAGTGGCAAAAAACACAACATGTAGGAAAAGCTACTAGCCAGGCACAAGTATTATCCGGCATAGAAAGGCCATTGAACCATAATCTCCATAAAAATACTTGATCCTGAATAGGAGTGCCTTTCCACCAGATATGTCGGGCTAATGGAAAGTGGATTCCCTACAGAAGATATGATTCATATGCACTTCACAGACTGAATTGCCCATGTATATCGTTTGACCAAGATAGACCGTCCTGGGTGTCTTGAACACGCATGGCACAAAAAGAATGAATACGACATAATCTCTTCCAATCAAAGGAATCGTAAATAAATGCTTGCAACCCATGTCGAGTTCCATACATCTGCCTAAGATATTGTGCCCAAATCGAATTCGATGTCTGATATGTCCACCACAACTTACATTCATAGGCCTTCTATAATGTCTCTAGATTGCGAACTCCCAAATCTCCCTCCGTCTTTGGATAACATATAGCGGTCCATGCACGTCAATGATGCCGCCGCCTCCATAAAAAATTGGACATTTTCCGATTCAATTTTGCTATCACACTTTTGGGGAGTCGAGCCATAATATGCAAAGGCATAGCGAAGAGAACAGACCGAATAAGTGTCAATCTACCTGCCATACTTAAGAGCCGCTACGACCAACCTGTCAATCGAGCATCAAAATGATCAAGCAATGTTGTACATTATTGAGAGCGATTAATACCTTTTAAGAGATTTGAGCCCAAATATTTTATTGGCAGTGTAGAAATCCGCATGCCCACAGCCACTGCCACACGTTGGGAAGAGACACTACCACTGACCACTAACTGCCTTTTGTGATAATTAACTAATTGCCCCGAAGCTCGCTGATATTGCTCCAGAAAAGTCTTGAACATTTACAAATTGCCAATTGTACCATTCAAAAAGATCAACAAGTCATCTGCAAAGCCAATACGTGAAACCACCGGAGCTCGGCCACTCTTGAAACCCCTTAACCTGCCAGTCTGGAATAAAGCTGTTAGTCCCATAGAGAATCCCTCAGACGCTAGAATAAAGAGTATGGGTGACAAAGGATCTTCTTGCTTCACCCTTCTGGATAGCCTAAAGAAACTGCAAGGTTTTCCGTTAATCAACACCGAACAACATGTAGAGTCCGAATTGTTCATAATGAGCCAGACAAACCGAGATTAAAAACCAAAGTGCAGAAATAATCGCTCCAGATACAACCAAGAAACTCGATCAAATGCCTTGGCCATGTCCAGCTTAATCATAACCTGTCCACCTCGGCACTTACGATCTAAAATATGGAACATCTCCGCCAACATGACCTGCTCAGAAATACCACAGCTCGGCATAAATCCAACTTGTTCCAGAGATATCAGTATAGGCAATAATATGGAGAGTCGAGAGGATATAATTCGAGTGACCACCTTAGAGAGAAAATTTGTCAAACATATGGGCCGAAAATATGCAAAAGAACATGAATTGGGAATCTTAGGAATCAACATATCAAGGATGCTGCCATTGCACTTGGGACTCGAATACCCAAGAAAAATTCTTGCACTGTGAGTAGCACATCTAAGTCCAACAAATCCCAAATATGCCTATAGAAGGAGCCAGAAAAACCATCAGGGCCAGATGCACTGAAGGGATTTAAATGCCACACTGCTCTCAAAACTTTGTCAACCTGCGGTAATACTAAGAGACCTTCATTATCTGTCTAAGTCAAAACCCTGGGGAATATGTCTCAAGAGATTGTCATGATCAAACGTAGGTTTTACACTGAACAGGCGTTTGAAAAAATTGATTGCCTCAGTCTGAATAGACTGAGCCGTGTCACACTCAGCGCCGTCTTGCCCACCAATCAAGACAATTGTAGGATCTGCAAGGCACCACTAGAAGGGGGGGGGTTGAATAGTGGGTGCGGAAAATGTGGTTTTTAAAATTAGTTTGAACCAAAAACCCGACTTCTGAAAACAGTTTCTGTTTTTAGGACTAGTTTTAAAACGTTTTTAAAACTAGGTTTCAGGTCTTCAAAAATTCTGAAATTTAGAGATAACTTAGACTCAGATGTTATGAGTATCTCCTAAAAATTTTAGATTAAAATTCAACCTTTAACCCCTTGAAATATTGTTGGTGGTCAGATTGCGCAAATCTGCCAAAAACGATACACTGATTTGAAAAATTAATTTATATTTGTACTTAACTCCAATTGCTCTGAAATGTTAACACCTAACCCCTTATATGTTTTATTTTAATGGGTTGAAATTGTTTTGAAAAATTCTTTCGGGAAGTTAGTCAAATACACTCAAAGTCCTAACCTTTGTAAGCCTGAAAATCAGACTGCACTAGTCTCAGAACTTTGGATATTGGATTGACTTATACTTATCCAAAAGGGTTGAAACTTGTGCCAAAATAACCTTAGAACGTGTGTTGATATTTCCTGAAATTTTTGTGATTTTTGAAATTCGTTTACTATTTTTACGAACGAGATTAAAAACAATAAACAGTGCTGAAACAGAAAATCAGTGCTGAAAGTAAATGACACCAAGAATTTTATACTGGTTTGGTTATCAACAACCTACTCCAGTCTTCGAGGAACACCTTCCTCGGTTCACACTAATCACACAATACAAAAACACCTTACCATAGGGTTGATGGAGTTACACACCAACTCCAACCCTTTACAAACCTTGTATGATCAATACAATTGTGCACGAACACCACCACCTTGCAAGAATGATGATTGATCACACCTTGATCAATATTTTAAAAAGATATAGAATGTGTGGTGGTCTAAGATAAGACTATTCAAGAATATGAATGTAAGTACAATAGGCTTTTAGGAAAGAAGAAAGAAAGAGAGTGTAGAAGAAGGCTATAACACTTTTTGATCTTTGAATTTGCAACTCTTGTTCTTGTTTTTGTTTGCTCTTCTTCTCTCCATTTTAATCATCATGGCCGCCCCCCTTGGTGTTCTCCCCCTCTTGAAAATTGTCTTCTAAGTCCTTGGGAGAATGTGTGGCATCATTGTGACATGAGCTTGCTTACTTGGCACCTTCTCATTGGATAATCATTTAACCTTTGCTTACTTGGCACTTCATGATTGGTTGAATGTTGTCATTACTTGATGACTAGGAAAATCTGAGAATACCACTTAAAACATGTGCCAAAATCATCATAAAATAGCTGCCATAATTCACAAGATTATCACATAAAGTTAGCAAGATAATTTTCTCACAAAAAGAGCATGAAAATTTCGGCTGTAAGAGACTTTGCATGCTGAAATATCTGCATGTGATACATGGGTATTCTTTTCAAAATGTTGCCATGTTTGCTTTGATTTATCTCTTGAAAATGAATCACCATTTAGTAGAAGATATTTTCATCTTTTATGGGATAAAAACTAGACAATAATATGGCCTAAAATTTGGCCATTATACATTCACACATGCTGAAATTTTCAGCATGTGTGATATTGAAAAATATTACCACTTAAATTCCATAACTTATTCAAAATGCTTCGAAATTATCTTCCGATCGGCCATACATTAGCACACATGCTGAATTTTCAGCATGTGTCACAATTGTGACAAAATTGGAATTGTTACCTTGTGTAGCTTCTTTCTTTATGTCATCAACATTGTATCCTTCATTCTTGACCAACCAATATGCCAACAAGGCTCCACATATGCTCCATCTCAGCTGTAGGGGCGTGTATACATGTATATGCATGTGCTGAATTTTATTTTTGCTAACTTTGTAAAATAGTGCACATTTAATAATACATACATGTTATATTCCAATCAGCCCTTAATTTAATTTTCTAGAACATTTTAAGATGTATGACATATGTAAGAAGTGTCTAGATACGTGTCGTATGATGTGCCAAAAATGTTCCATGTGCTGTGTACGTAGAAAACCGAATTTTCGATGTTTATCAATTACCCGATTTTTCTCTAATTAAATTCCAACTTTTTGCACATGTTATATATATTATGTTACACATAATATATATAATATAAACTTTAATTTTCAGCACTTGTCTGGTCTAAAGTGGCGCCATTAACATGTGACAAAATTGAAATTGGAATCTCCACAATTTGGCCTTAATGTGGGGTGATTTGTGTGTGCCAACATGGAATGATTTTATGGTTGGAATTATCATCATATGCACGAAAATAATAATGATTTTTGAGGTGTAGGGGCTGTCCATCTATTTATGGCAAGTACGTGACACGTTGGCGAAGTTTCGGTATTCGCCCGATACGACAATTTTCGGTTTAGAACCTGTTAACGTGTCGTATTTAATTTTTCATCACCATGACTTATATCATATGATATAAGACCTGAATACACTCATAAAGATGAGTTAAGTATGGTGGTGTGACGTTAACATACGTACGTAAAATATATAACGTGTCGGTAGTACGTTGGAATACATGCGTATTTGCCTTTTTCAAAAAATCTGAAAATATATATATTTATGTATATATGGCCGTGTATATGTGTGGTAAATGAGGAGGAGAAGACTTTCCTTTCTTGGTCTTGTTGCCTTTGTGCCTTGTCCAAATGTTGCTTCCTTTAATGAACTACTTAGTTTAATTAACTAAGTACTTCACTTAATGAACTAGTTTAGTTCATTAATGGTGGCACCTGAAAATAGTATAAACACAACAAATGTTTGCCATTTGATGTAAGCTTTAAAGCTTCATGGCTCGTTACTACGGAAACATTATATATGAATTATATAAAGCAAGTTATATGCAATATATCATGCATGTTTTTAAGCACATTTAAATCATGCATTTGAAAATCACTCAAACCCCTTTTTCTCTACAACCTCCCCCTTTTGATGATTTTCAAAATAACCTATACTCATGATTTAAATTCCTATTGCTCCCCCTTCAATCATGCATAAATTCATAATTTCAATTTTAAATTTCATAACCGCTCCCCTTGATTTATGCAATAAGTATCTCTCTCCCCCTTAAATCATGCTTTCTCTCCCCCTTTATTTTGGAAAGTCAATCAAAATATGCCTGTAAAGATGATGAAAAAAATCATGTATTTCATATAACGTGCGTTCGTAAGGGTTATTTATTCAACCCTTTGAAAATGTCCCTTTTGGTGCCCAAATTTGGGTGACCTTTCTAGGTCTTCCAAAAGGTGAGAAAGGTGATGAAAATGAAACATAGTATACGCTGGGGGCAAATGCGTTTGGCCTTTGGCCAAGAATCCCATCATGCATATAGTATGGTTTTCGTTTTTGGTTTGCATGCACGGGGAGTGATCTAGATGCATTTTTATGATATGAAGGTCGCATATGCATCAGTGGCTTTCTATATGACACGTGATTTCTCTTTGTATGATAAGAAGCACGATGTGATGAGATAAGCGGTGTACTAGTCTTCTCATATTTATACGGCACATAATTATACTTCGTATGAGATGAAGAAGAGATATGACGAGAAGAGGGGAGAGGGGGTCTTTGCGTTACTTTAGACGCTACGCATGCCTTAGATGTGTCTACTTTCTTAGACAAAACAAACTGGGATGGTTTAGATGATGCTTCGTTTGTCTCCATGTATCCTAATCCGGTTTTGTCATTATCATGCTTTTGTGAAGAAATGATGCGATCTAGCATGTTTGTTCCCGTATCAAATTTCTTCACCATTTCCTCTAAGTCTGTATTCCTTGATTTCAAGTTTGAAATCTCGGATTTCATTTCATTATTGTGCGTAGTCAATGATGAGACCTCTGACTTTAATGCATTAATGATGCGTGACGACTCTTCTTTTGAATCGTTTAATTGAGAAACAAGGTTCGTGTTAGAAGATTCTAACAACTTCTTGTCTTCAATTAATCGTTTCTTTTGTTTTGCAAGAGTTCTAGCAAACTTATGTAATTCAAGATATTCAACATATAAATCATCATAAGATAGTTCAGAATCCGAGTCAGAATCAGAATTTACCTCATTTTCAAATAGTGGAGGCATTTGGCTTGACATATCTTTTTCCTTGGTTTCGTGGCTAGTGATTGCCATCTCACTTAGATTGTTGGATCCTTTTGATGTGAGTGAACCTGCGCTCTGATACCAATTGTAGGATCTGCAAGGCACCACTAGAGGGGAGGGGTTGAATAGTGGGTGCGGAAAATGTGGTTTTTAAAATTAGTTTGAACCAAAAACCCGACTTCTGAAAACAGTTTCTGTTTTCAGGACTAATTTTAAAACATTTTTAAAACTAGGTTGAAGGTCTTCAAAAATTCTGAAATTTGGAGAGAACTTAGAATCATATGTTATGAGTATCTCCTAAAAATTTCAGATTAAAATTCAACATTTAACCCCTTGAAAAAGCGTTGGTGGTCAGATTGCACAAATCTGCCAGAAACGATACACTGATTTGAAAAATTAATTTCTATTTGTACTTAAATCCAATTGCTCTGAAATTTTAACCACTAACCCCTTATATGTTTTATTTAAATGGTTTGAAACAGTTTTGAAAAATTCTTTCGGGAAGTTAGTCAAATATACTCAAAGTCCCAACCATTGCAAGCCTGAAAATCAGACTGCACTAGTCTCAGAACTTTGGATGTTTGATTGATTTATACTTATCCAAAAGGGTTGAAATGTGCCAAAATAACCTTAGAACGTGTGGCTATATTTTCTGAAAGTTTTGTGATTTTTGAAATTCGTTTACTATTTTTACGAACGAGATTAAAAACAATAAACAGTGCTGAAAGTAAATGACACCAAAAATTTTATACTGGTTTGGTTATCAACAACCTACTCCAGTCTTCGAGGAACATCTTCCTCGGTTCACACTAATCACACAATACAAAAACACCTTACCACAGGGTTGATGGAGTTACACACCAACTCCAACCCCTTACAAACCTTGTATGATCAATACAATTGCGCACGAATACCACCACCTTGCAAGAACGAAGATTGATCACACCTTGATCAATCTTTTACAAAGATATAGAATGTGTGGTGGTGTAAGATAAGCCTATTGAAGAAAATGAATGTAAGTACAATAGGCTTTTAGGAAAGGAGAAAGAAAGAGAGTGTAGAAGAAGGCTAGAACACTTTTCGATCTTTGAATTTGCAACTCTTGTTCTTGTTTTTGTTTGCTCTTCTTCTCTTCATTTTAATCATTATGGCCGCCCCCCTTGGTGTTCTCCCCCTCTTGAAAATTTTCTTCTAAGTCCTTGGGATAATGTGTGGCATCATTGTGACATGATCTTGCTTACTTGGCACCTTCTCATTGGATGATCATTTAACCTTTGCTTACTTGGCACTTCATGATTGGTTGAATGTTGTCATTACTTGATGACTAGGAAAATCTGAGAATACCACTTAAAACATGTGACAAAATCATCATAAAATAGTTGCCATGATTCACAAGATTATCACATAAAGTTAGCAAGATAATTTTCTCACAAAAAGAGCATGAAAATTTCGGCCGTTAAGAGACTTTGCATGCCGAAATTTCAGCATGTGATACATGGGTATTCTTTTGAAAATGTTGACATGTTTGCTTTGATTTATCTCTTTAAAATGAATCACCATTTAGTAGAAGATATTTTCATCTTTTATGGGATAAAAACTAGACAATAATATGGCCTAAAATTTGGCCAATATACATTCACACATGCTGAAATTTTCAGCATGTGTGATATTGAACAATATCACCACTTAAATTCCATAACTTATTCAAAATGCTTCGAAATTATCTTCCAATTAATCCACCTTAATTAAGAAGTAAAATATCACTCATAATGGTGGTAAACATCGGCCATACATTAGCACACATGCTGAATTTTCAGCATGTGTCACAATTGTGACAAAATTTGAATTGTTACCTTTTGTAGCTTCTTTCTTTATGTCATCAACATTGTATCCTTCATTCTTGACCAACCAATATGCCAACAAGGCTCCACATATGCTCCATCTCAGCTGTAGGGGCGTGTATACATGTATATGCATGTGCTGAATTTTATTTTTGCTAACTTTGTAAAATATTGCACATTTAATAATACACACATGTTATATTCCAATCAGCCCTTAATTTAATTTTCTAGAACACTTTAAGATGTATGACATATGTAAGAAGTGTCTAGATACGTTGTCATACCCCACGACTTTTAAGCACGACTTTCAATACTCTAGGTCAACCTTGTATGCAATTTAATTATTGATGAAGAATGTAATACTTAGTTACTTAAAATATAGAAAAATAAAAGAAAGGGTTAAAAGTGAGAATTAAGGAAATTGGGTAAATTACCAAAAGTACCCCTACTAAGTGATAGGGGAGTTACACAAAATTTTAGTATAACTCCCCATAAGCATAAAGGGGGCGGTTGAAAGGCAAAGAAGGAGGGGGAAGAAAAACGCCTAGAGAGGAAGAAAGGAGAAAGAAGAAGAAGAGAAGAGGAAGAGGAAGAAAGAACGGTCAGTCTAGATTCAATCATCACCGAAATTCTGCAGTACATTCGTAAGATTATCTAGAAACAAAGGCAAGTAATCTTTATGTACGCTTTACGCAAATTTTGATACATTAGGCCCTATGTTCTTACAAAGGGAAAACTTGGATCACACATTAGTAGTTTTGATTTGTCTATGCTAAATGTTTTACTATACATGTAATTGTTGTTGTTGATTGAGTAAAGTTATGTTCTTTGGCCCAATATCTTAAGATGGTTATGTTGTGATCTTTGTTGTTAAATATGCCCACAAGAGTGTTATACGTGATATATTCATTGTTCTTGTGTAAGTTCTTAAGATGGTGATTACACCTTAGATGCTTTGAGTGTGTTGCAGGGAGTGGAAGGATGAATGTTGACATTGTTGTAAGACTTGTTAGGTTAGAAGGTTTGAAGATATCTATTGAAGGTTGTGGTGATAGAAGGTTTAAGGGGATACTAGTTTACTTGTTTAAGAATCAAATCATGTTAGTTGTGTGTTAAGCATGATGAATCCAGGAGCTAAGATGGACCTTGAAGGGTTGAACATGAAAGGGTTGAAGAAGAAAGGTGTTGGGTGGAAGTTACTGCAGAAAAACTGCAGTTTAGAACCGTCAGAACACTTCGAACACCTACATTAGGCGCTTCAAGTCACATTAGGCGCCTAATGTAGCGTTCAATGTGTCCTGAAGCATCCCCGTACACTTCGAACACCTACATTAGGCGCTCTATGTGACATTAGGCGCTTCATGTAGGCGTTCAATGTCTACTGCACATCTCCGAACACTTCGAACGCCTAGTATAGGCGCTCTATGTCACTTTAGGCGCCTCATGTGGCGTTCCAAGTATACTGGAAGTCTTTTTGACCCTTTAGGCGCCCTATGTATGTGTAGTAACTTTATACACTTCTTTTGAACATAAAATGCAAGGGTATTTGAGGTATAATTGAGGTGTAGATGGTAAGTTTGATCAAGTAAGAATAAGATTGAATCCTGAGCGAATTAGTAAGATGGATGGACTTGGAAAGATACGAACATGGAGTGTTTGAGGTGCAAGACCGTATACTTGATATGTAAGATGTATGTGTGTGTGTGTTACATGTTTGATACGAAGTTACATGTGCATCCTGCATCATGTCATGGGCACTTGTATTTGATTTGAGATTTGCTTTGCGAAAGAACATGTGTTCACAAGAAAGGTTTAAAGTTTTCGAAAGACAAAATGGCTGCTGGTTGATCGCAGGGTATAAAAGTCACGCCTGCGAAAGCAGGGTATAAAAGCTTGATCTGTGAATCAACAGCAGGGTATAAAATATGTTATGGGGCCGTGGACCTATCAGCATGGAAAATAAAGTATTTTATGGGGCCATGGACCTATCAGCACGGATATATGATGTATGTAATGGGGCCGTGGACCTTTCAGCACGGGGTATAAAGTTATACGTTATGGGGCCGTGGACCTTTCAGCACGGGGTATAAAGTTCTGTTTGCTGTGGACTGATCACCCACAGGGTATAAAGTTCTGCTACGCGAAAAATATGATAAGAAGAGTTATGAAAAGTTTTGTGAAGTGACACGCATGACATGTTTATGAAAGAAGACATATGCATGGGTGTCGTGTGTGATTTTAAAGAAGTACATGCATCATGATACACGAAGCATATGATTTGATATGCAAGAGATGTGACTAGTTTATGACTTGCTTTTGATGATATGTTGTTTTAGTACATGTTTATGCTCATATCCGTGTATCCTTTATGTGCTTTATCTGTTTTGAGGAATTCTTATTAAGATGCTAGTTGCTAACCCGAGCACCTTATTTTGGGCAATGATTTATATGCTGGTGACTCGTCGTGTGTGATCCCGCAAGGTGTATAGACAGGTTAATTGCTGGCGATAATTTCGCTAAGAACATATACTCTATTCCTTTTCAGGTGAGCAGGAATATGAGATGATATTTATCGAAGACGATGGCGAGTGGGCTCAATGGGATGACGAACATGGGAATAGATAGATGCTGGACTACTTTCGTTAAGTTTTGGAAACTCAATGTTATTATGTGTTCTGGAACTTATGTTAGCTAGATGAACAAACACCTTTTATTTCCCCTGTATTTTCTGGTTGTAATATTGACGATGAAGGTTTAGATTTTATGACGTTTCTGCTGATTTATCTTACGTCATGAATGATGTACGCTTGATCTTCTTGATGCTTCGTAGTTCTCATAGTAGGCTACGACGGGTGCACTGGTTCCGATGACAGTATCGGACTGGGGCGCTACAGGTGGTATCAGAGCCTAGGCTTCAGATCTATCTCGGAAACTTAGGTTCATGATCTGTTAGACACCTAAGTTATGATTCTCCCTTAAGGTTGATCCTTAGTTATAAGTACTGATTTCGTTAGTGTTTAAGTATGATCTGGGTTGGGTGTGTGCGAGCGCGTTCATCATCAAATTTCATATTAGTAGTTGTACTACATACCTCACCTATTCGTACGCGTTCAAGATTTCAATAACATCTTGTATCTACTGAATGCTAATGGAACGTTAACCTTTCAGAGAAAAATGCCTCCAAGAAGAGATAACACAGGAAACTCTGGTAATGGACAGGAGAACCAGCCACCACAAGTTGTTTTACCCCAGGTGCTCACTGATGCACTGACGGTGATCGCACAAGGGTATGCGCAACAGCATCAGCCTCCGCCTCCTCCATCGCCATAGCATAACATTCGGTTCTTTTATGGAGAGATGAGAAAGATGAGGGTGCCGGAGTTTGGAGGATGTACTGATCCTGAGGAGGCTCAGCACTGGTTGGCTGAGGTGGAGAAATGTTTCCGACTGGTGCAAGTACCGAATGAGATAAAGGTTGAGGTGGCCACACCCCTCCTAAGTGGCAAGGCTGGTGAATGGTGGGACGGAATGGTGTTGAGGATGATCCCACCAATCTCTTGGGCACAGTTTTGTGATGTTTTCCTAAAGTACTATGTACCAGAGACTGCGATATTGGACAAGATAAGAGCGTTTGATAGATTGGAGCAAGGAAGAATGACGGTGTCGGAGTATGCGGATCATTGTCATGCCTTGGGGAAGTTTGCCCCTACGATTATGTCTGATAATCGCCTTAAGATGACGAAGTTCGAGAGGGGTTTGGACTCGAGGATACAGTCGGCAATAGTGAATGCAGGAATGAAAACTTACGAGGACATGTTGGATGCATGTTTTCGGGTTGAGAGCGATTTCCGCAGAGTAGCGGCAAGAGCAGCTAGTGCTGGAGGGTCTGATAGAGGCAAGAGGCCAAGGGATGATGTGAGAGTTGGTGGAAGACCCGGACGTTGGGTCAAGATTCCGAAAAGAGGTCTGGTTGGAAATTTTCAGAGACCCCCACTCCAGAATCCAGTAGTTCAGCAGGCTATAGGAGTTTGTCCACACTGCAACAAGAACCACGTCGGTGAGTGTATGAAAGTGGCAGGAGCATGTTTTCGATGCAGTCAAGTGGGTCACATGATTAGGGACTGTCTGGAGATGAAGAAAAATAATCCGGGAGAAGCGTCTCAGCAGCCGAGAGCAAAGCCACGAGCAAATGCCCGTGTACATCTCATGACGGACACTGAGGTGCAGGAGGCTACCGATGTAGTAGCAGGTACCATTTGAATTAAGTTTAAATCATTATCGAATTAAGTGTTTACATGTGTAACTTTTGTGTAAAACTTTATATGGCCTTAGGTGCGGTTTTAGTAAATAAGATGCCTGCCAATGTACTTTTCGATAGCGGCGCGAGCCACTCCTTTGTAGCGAAGAGATTCACTAAGTACCTTGGTAGTTTGCCTGAATGGTTAGAAACTCCATATCGTGTTCAAGCGGCCGGAGATCAGGTTATGGTTTCGTATCAGCAGTATCGAGATTGCGAGTTAGAGTTTGGAGGCCAAACGTTCTCCGCCACACTGATCCCTATTCAGATGTACGACTTTGATGTTATATTGAGAATGGACTGGATGGCCAAGCACCACGCCAATATTAATTGTCGATTGAAACAAGTGACAATCAAGAATGCTAAGATGGAAGAGGTAACGTTTCAAGGGGAACCGAAACGAAAGAAAGTTCACAAGAAGGTGTACATGTCGGTTGCACAAGCATGCAAAGCCTTAAGGAAAGGTGCTGAGGGATTCCTAGTGTATGCAATGGATGTTACTCGGGAGGTACCGTCCATTGAGCAAATTCCAGTGGTCAATGAATTTCTTGATGTGTTTTCGAAAGATTTACCAGGAGTACCACCCCCGAGAGAAGTTGAGTTCGAGATTAACTTGATTCCCAGATCAAAACCTATTTCTAAAGCTCCTTATAGAATGGCTCCAGCAGAATTGAGAGAGTTGAAAGAACAACTGCAGGAGTTATTAGACAAGAAGTTTATCCGCCCTAGCGTATCGCCCTGGGGAGCACCTGTTTTGTTTGTAAAGAAGAAAGATGGTAGCATGAGGCTTTGTATCGATTATAGAGAGTTGAATAAGGTTACCATCAAGAATAAGTATCCCCTTTCACGTATTGAGGATTTGTTTGACTAGCTCAAGGGCGCCAAGATCTTCTCTAAAATTGATCTCCGATCAGGATATCACCAATTGAGGGTGAAGGCTGAGGACATCGCAAAGACAGCCTTCCGCACACGATATGGTCATTATGAGTTTTTAGTGATGCCGTTTGGATTAACAAATGCCCCTGCAGCTTTTATGGATCTTATGAATACCGTCTTTCGGGCACAGTTGGACAAGTTTGTAGTGGTATTCATAGATGATATTCTGGTGTATTCTCCTGACGAGCAAACTCACACTGAGCATTTGAGAGTCGTTCTAGGTATTTTGAGGCAGAAACAACTATATGCTAAGTTTAGCAAGTGTGAGTTTTGGTTAAGAAGTGTGGCTTTTCTGGGACACGTGATATCGGAGGAGGGGATTGCTGTGGATCCAAAGAAGGTAGAAGCTATCACTGAATGGCCTAGACCCACCAATGTTACTGAAGTACGAAGTTTCTTGGGTCTAGCGGGGTACTATAGAAAGTTTGTGGAAGGATTCTCCAGGATAGCAGTGCCTCTCAGTCGCCTTACTCAAAAAAAGTCCATGTTTGAGTGGACGGCGGAATGCGAGAAAAGTTTCATGGAGCTTAAGAAGAGATTAACGAAAACTCTAGTATTGGCTCAACCCTCGAGAACTGATGGTTTGTGATTTATAGTGATGCGTCAAAGAACGGCTTAGGTACGTAAACTATGGTATAAGGTTATGATCTTGTATACCCATTAAGCTTAGACTAATACCTTGTTTGTAGGTTGTGTTTTGATGCAAAACGAACGAGTCATCGCATATGCCTCAAGACAGCTAAAGCCTTATGAGCAAAACTATCCCACACATGATCTTGAACTTGCCGCGGTTGTGTTCGCCTTGAAGATCTGGCGGCATTATTTGTATGGAGAGAAGTGCGCGGTATTCACGGATCATAAGAGTTTAAAGTATTTGTTCTCATAGAAGGAATTAAATATGAGGCAGCGGAGATGGTTGGAATTGCTAAAAGACTATGACCTGACTATTCATTATCACCCGGGAAAGGCTAACAAGGTAGCCGACGCTTTAAGCAGGAAATCTAGCCATGCGCGACAATCACCATTGGAACGAGAGATAGAGGAATTTGGTTTAGATTTGATTGATTCCACGGTGAATGTTCTGACAGCATTGACCATCACACCGAGTTTGATTGATCGAGTAAAAGAGGCTCAGAAGAATGATAAGACCCTCAATGAAATAACGGAAAAGGTGAAACAGAGTCAAGTTGAGGGATTTCTGGAAGAGGATGGGAGCCTATGGTTCCGAGGAAGATTGTGTGTGCCCGATGTTGATGAACTTAGAAAAGAAATTTTGCAAGAAGCCCACAACTCAAGACTATCCATACATCCCGGTAGTACCAAGATGTACAAAGACCTTAAGCAATATTATTAGTGATCCGGAATGAAACGACATGTCGCGGAATTTATAGAGAGGTGTTTGGTTTGTCAACAAGTCAAGGCGGAACACCAACGGCCTCATGGATTGTTGATGCCATTGGAAATTCCGGAATGGAAATGGGAACATGTCACGATGGATTTCGTAGCTGGTTTACCAAAGACAAGAAGTGGATATGACATGATTTGGGTCATCGTGGATCGTCTAACAAAGTCTGCCCATTTCCTAACCGTTTCAAGTGAAGCACCTCTCTACAAGTTAGGGAATGTATATATGGAGAATATTGTTAGCTTACATGGTGTCCCAGTAAGTATAGTGTCCGATCGAGATTCACGATTTACCTCTAAGTTTTGCACAGCATTCCAGAAAGCCATGGGTACGGAATTAAGGTTGAGTACGGCGTATCATCCCCAAACTGATGGACAGTCCGAGCGAACTATTCAAACCTTGGAAGATATGCTAAGGGCCTGCGTATTGGATTTTAAAGGGAGTTGGGATGGAATGGTAAAGCTGATGGAGTTTTCCTATAACAATAGTTGCCACAGCGCAATTGACATGGCTCCTTTTGAAGCTTTGTATGGTAGGAAATGTAGATCTCCGGTTTATTGGGACGAAGTAGGCGTGAGGACCATCACCGGACCTGAGCTATTGGAGAAGACGTTAGATAAGGTGAAAGTCATCGGGGAAAGACTCAAGATGGCTCAGGATCGCAATAAGAGTTGGGTAGATTCCAAACGACGACCATTGGAATTTGATGTAGGTGAAAAAGTCTACTTGAGAGTATCACCTACAAAGGGTGTCATGCGATTTGGAGTAAAAGGCAAGCTAAGCCCTCGTTTTATCGGTCCTTACGAAATACTTGAGAAAGTGGGAGCCTTGGCATATAGGTTAGCGTGACCTCCCGTGTTGGCGCAAATTCACAATGTCTTTCACGTGTCACAACTAAGGAAGTACGTGACGGATCCAAGTCATGTACTTGAAGCTCAACCTTTGGAACTTAAGGACGATGTTACATACGAAGAGATACCCGTGAAAATTGTGGACCGAAAAGATCAAGTGTTGAGGAAGCGAGTGATTCCTTATGTAAAGGTCCAGTGGAGCAATTACACGGAACGTGAAGACACATGAAAACTCGAAGAACAAATGAGGACGAAACTTTTTGTAAGGGGGGTGGAATGTCATACCCCGCGACTTTTAAGCACGACTTTCAATACTATAGGTCAACCTTGTATGCAATTTAATTATTGATGAAGAATGTAATACTTAGTTACTTTAAATATAGAAAAATAAAAGAAAGGGTTAAAAGTGAGAATTAAGGAAATTGGGTAAATTACCAAAAGTACCCCTACTAAGTGATAGGGGAGTTACACAAAATTTTAGTATAACTCCCCATTAGCATAAAGGGGGCGGTTGAAAGGCAAAGAAGGAGGGGGAAGAAAAACGCCTAGAGAGGAAGAGAGGAGAAAGAAGAAGAAGAGAAGAGGAAGAGGAAGAAAGAACGGTCAGTCTAGATTCAATCATCACTGAAATTCTGCAGTACATTCGTAAGATTATCTAGAAACAAAGGCAAGTAATCTTTCTATATGCTTTACGCAAATTTTGATACATTAGGCTCTATGTTCTTACAAAGAGAAAACTTGGATCACACATTAGTAGTTTTGATTTGTCTATGCTAAATGTTTTACAATACATGTAATTGTTGTTGTTGATTGAGTAAAGTTATGTTCTTTGGGCCAATATCTGAAGATGGTTATGTTGTGATCTTTGTTGTTAAATATGCCCACAAGAGTGTTATACGTGATATATTCATTGTTCTTGTGTAAGTTCTTAAGATGGTGATTACACCTTAGATGCTTTGAGTGTGTTGCAGGGAGTGGAAGGATGAATGTTGACATTGTTGTAAGACTTGTTAGGTTGGAAGGTTTGAAGATATCTATTGAAGGTTGTGGGTGATAGAAGGTTTAAGGGGATACTAGTTTACTTGTTTAAGAATCAAATCATGTTAGTTGTGTGTTAAGCATGATGAATCCAGGAGCTAAGATGGACCTTGAAGGGTTGAACATG
This sequence comes from Eustoma russellianum, assembly GCA_036186865.1. Lineage (NCBI taxonomy): Eukaryota > Viridiplantae > Streptophyta > Magnoliopsida > Gentianales > Gentianaceae > Eustoma > Eustoma russellianum. Next base: position 34,920,123 of record AP025048.1, on the reverse strand, counting down.
AAAGGGTTGAAGAAGAAAGGTGTTGGGTGGAAGTTACTGCAGAAAAACTGCAGTTTATAACCGTCAGAACACTTCGAATACCTACATTAGGCGCTTCAAGTCACATTAGGCGCCTAATGTAGCGTTCAATGTGTCCTGAAGCATCCCCGTACACTTCGAACACCTACATTAGGCGCTCTATGTGACATTAGGCGCTTCATGTAGGTGTTCAATGTCTACTGCACATCCCCGAACACTTCGAACGCCTAGTATAGGCGCTCTATGTCACTTTAGGCGCCTCATGTGGCGTTCCAAGTATACTGGAAGTCTTTTTGACCCTTTAGGCGCCCTATGTATGTGTAGTAACTTTATACACTTCTTTTGAACATAAAATGCAAGGGTATTTGAGGTATAATTGAGGTGTAGATGGTAAGTTTGATCAAGAATAAGATTGAATCCTGAGCGAATTAGTAAGACGGATGGACTTGGAAAGATACGAACATGGAGTGTTTGAGGTGCAAGACCGTATACTTGATATGCAAGATGTATGTGTGTGTGTGTTACATGTCCATCCTGCATCATGACATGGACACTTGCATTTGATTTGAGATTTGCTTTGCAAAAGAACATGTGTTCACAAGAAAGGTTTAAAGTTTTCGGAAGACAAAATGGCTGCTGGTTGATCGCAGGGTATAAAAGTCACGCCTGCGAAAGCAGGGTATAAAAGCGTGATATGTGAATCAACAGCAGGGTATAAAATATGTTATGGGGCCGTGGACCTATCTGCACGGAAAATAAAGTATTTTATGGGGCAGTGGACCTATCAGCACGGATATATGATGTATGTAATGGGGCCGTGGACCTTTCAGCACGGGGTATAAAGTTATATGTTATGGGGCCGTGGACCTTTCAGCACGGGGTATAAAGTTCTGTTTGCTGTGGACTGATCACCCACAGGGTATAAAGTTCTGCTACGCAAAAAATATGATAAGAAGAGTTATGAAAAGTTTTGTGAAGTGACACGCATGACATGTTTATGAAAGAAGACATATGCATGGGTGTCGTGTGTGATTTTAAAGAAGTACATGCATCATGATACACGAAGCATAAGATTTGATATGCAAGAGATGTGACTAGTTTATGACTTGCTTTTGATGATATGTTGTTTTAGTACATGTTTATGCTCATATCCGTGTATCCTTTATGTGCTTTATCTGTTTTGAGGAATTCTTATTAAGATGCTAGTTGCTAACCCGAGCACCTTATTTTGGGCAATGATTTATATGCTGGTGACTCGTCGTGTGTGATCCCGTAAGGTGTATAGATGGGTTACTTGCTGGCGATAATTTCGCTAAGAACAGATACTCTATTCCTTTTCAGGTGAGCCAGAATATGAGATGATATTTATCAAAGACGATGGCGAGTGGGCTCAATGGGATGACGGACATGGGAATAGATAGATGCTGGACTACTTTCGTTAAGTTTTGGAAACTCAATGTTATTATGTGTTCTGGAACTTATGTTAGCTAGATGAACAAACACCTTTTATTTCCACAGCATTTTCTGGTTGTAATATTGACGTTGACGATGAAGGTTTAGATTTTATGACGTTTTCACTGATTTATCTTACGTCATGAATGATGTACGCTTGATCTGCTTGACGCTTCGTAGTTTTCATAGTAGGCTATGGAGGGTGCACTAGTTCCGATGACAGTGTCAGGCTGGGACGCTACATACGTGTTGTATGATGTGCCAAAAATGTTCCATGTGTTGTGTACGTAGAAAACCGAATTTTCGATGTTTATTGATTACCCGATTTTTCTCTAATTAAATTCCAACTTTTTGCACATGTTATATATATTATGTTACACATAATATATATGTAATATAAACTTTAATTCTCAGCACTTGGCTGGTCTAAAGTGGCGCCATTAACATGTGACAAAATTGAAATTGGAATCTCCACAATTTGGCCTTAATGTGGGGTGATTTGTGTGTGCCAACATGGAATGATTTTATGGCTGGAATTATCATCATATGCACGAAAATAATAATTATTTTTGACGTGTAGGGGCTGGCCATCTATTTATGGCAAGTACGTGACACGTTTGCCAAGTTTCGGTATTCGCCCGATACGACAATTTTCTGTTTAGAACCTGTTAACGTGTCGTATTTAATTTGTCATCACCATGACTTATATCATATGATATAAGACCTGAATATACTCATAAATATGAGTTAAGTATGGTGGTGTAACGTTAACATACGTACGTAAAATATATAACGTGTCGGTAGTACGTTGGAATACATGCGTATTTGCCTTTTTCAAAAAATCTGAAAATATATATATTTATGTATATATGGCCGTGTATATGTGTGGTAAATGAGGAGGAGAAGACTTTCCTTTCTTGGTCTTGTTGCCTTTGTGCCTTGTCCAAATGTTGCTTCCTTTAATGAACTACTTAGTTTAATTAACTAAGTACTTCACTTAATGAACTAGTTTAGTTCATTAATGGTGGCACCTGAAAATAGTATAAACACAACAAATATTTGCCATTTGATGTAAGCTTTAAAGCTTCATGGCTCGTTACTACGGAAACATTATATATGAAATATATAAAGCAAGTTATATGCAATATATCATGCACATTTATGTCATGCACGTTTTTATGCACATTTAAATCATGTATTTGAAAATCACTTAAACCCCTTTTTCTCTACAACAATGGTCTGTCGCTGTCTCCTTGTCTTGACCGTTCGATGGAAATAAGCGGTATTAGCATCCCCTTCCTTGAGCCACTTAACGTTGGCTTTCTGTTTCCAATAAAGATATGCACCAAATTGTATCTTCATAAGACGGGCCTTAGCAAGATGATATTATTCTCGAGTAACAACAGATGGTGTAGCATCGTAAACCCTCTCTGCCCGTACTGTATCCTCGTCAGCCCCTAGTAAGTCACTAAAGATATTACCAAAGGTACATTTATTCCATGTGCGAAGATTAGCCTTTAGGAGTCGCAGCTTATCGTAGAAACCATACATGCCTCCAATTGTTGGATATGTCTGCCAGTGGGAGCACACAAAACCATCAAAATCATCATGTGTCAGCAAGACATTAAGATATCTAAAAGATGATTGACCAGTAGAATCAAATGATGTACACTGTAACAATAGAGAAGAATGATCAGATGTAGCTCGGTGGAGATGCCGCACTAGGCTATGTCCGAAGAGATCAAAGAATCCCTGTGTACAAAGGAAATGATTCAAGAGACGCCACACCTTACTCTGTCTTTTCCCATCAGACCAAGTAAATCGTGCCCTTTGAAAGGATAGGTCCAACAACTCACAGGATTCCACAAAATGCTTAAAATCAGCCAGTGTCCGTAAAGTTGGCGTTGAAATTCCGTTATGCTCATCTAAAGAAAGAAATATGTTAAAATCACCACCAATTACCCAAGGTAAATCGGTCCTTGTCCAAAATAACATCAAATCATCCTATAAAGGGCACTGATCGGCCACCGTATGTCGAGCATACACAGCAGTAATCCAAAAATCATGTCCACTAGCTAGCCAACACAAGTGGAGAGTCATATTTTATATACCGGGATGAGTGTCAAGAATCTCCAAAAAAGACTCATGTCAAAAAAACCAAATATTATCATCACCAGAAGAACAAGCATGAGAAAAACCAAGTTGCATCCAAATATATTCCAGACGAGAAAACCGAAGCTTGGGTTCTATTAAAATCAACAAGTGTAAACTATAATGACGTGTAAGAGAAATAATGTGCATGAAAGAGGTGATAACACCTCGAACATAAAGCCTAAACATAATTTCCTAATTAGAATAGGAATAGGAAAAGAAACCAGATAGAGTTTAACTACATGGTTAATTCCAAACAAACCTAGGAATATACCATAATACTAACCTATGCTATATCTAAAAAAAATAACATAATCCACCCTAAATCTCTACACAAAATCGGCAGCCCTCATCCCCATTAAACACATTCGGTGCAACCCTAGAGAGGAAGAAGAAGCCAAATTCTTGCCAATTTCAACACCGATTCTTGTACGGTATAGTATAATCGAGGCTAAGGCAAGTACCATTGTTATATTTACTACACTTTTACATAAAATATTGCTATATGTTTGTGTAAAAATCAGATCATGCATGTTATATTTGTTGTTGCATAGATTGATGATTACATGTATGTAATTTTGTATCGATTATATGTATATATGTGTCAAAGTGGCATGACCATTGTTTCTTTCTTGTTATGGGCCGTGGGTTTGATTGGTGTGCCGCTGCCTCGGGCAGAGGCTATGATGCATAAAAATACATATGTATATGATGCATGATTCGGAGATGTCTATGCATGTTAAATTATGTGATGATATACTTGTTATGTGGAAACTTTAAATTGGTGTGTGTTGGCTGTATACATGGAGGATAATTTGGGGGTGTGTAATGAACCCATTGATGATGAATAGTTGTGAATTGAATCGAAAGAATATCGGTATTGTCGGAATTACGGTTTTTGTCCTCGAAAGTGGGGAAAACTAATTTTGAAAAACTAGAATTTTTGTGATTTGAGGGTGGAAGATGGTAGGAAATGAGGAAAAAAGAATTTTGGAGGTACGGAGCAGCGGCGACACGTGTGGCTCACACGCTGGCCAAAGGCGGCGCATGGCTAGCCTTCTGGCGACGCGTGAGGGCGCGTCTGGGGTTGTTGGCCACGATACTTGCGGTAGTGCGTTAGGTGTGAGCCGTACTTTCTGTCTACGGGATTAGATATGAGAAAAATAAGAGGTGCAAAATTAGGGTTTAGGCCGAGGGTTAGTGTGCGGAGGAGTGAAAATTGGAGTTTTTGGTTGGGAAAGGGGGTTGGGCCGAGAGAGCTGGCATGGGGAGGGATACTAGCTGAGCTCAGTAGGGGGCCGAGATATAGGGGGTTAAGGGTGAGGGGAGTTGGGTAGTGGTTGGAGAAAAGCGGGTTGAGGGTGATACGTGTAAGTATATGCATGTATATGCACATGTATAAGTGTGAGCATATACATGGATATACCTATAGATGGGAGATAATTGGATTAAGTGTTGAAAAGATAAATCGTATTTGAAATGAAAATTTAGCGGATAATCAGAAATCATATTGATAACCAAAATTTGTTTCAAAATTGCATATTTTTAAAGTCACCCTTACAAAGGAAACATATTGCGGAGTTAGATTGGTTCCGAACAAATGGGCCGTTCGAGCACATATGACTATGAGTGAGATATGCCGTTCGGACAAATATGACTGCCAATTTGGCCGTCCACGCACATATGATTATGAGGAGATAGGCCACCTGCACACACATGACCATTGGATAGCCAAGTCCCTAAGTCTTGAAATATAAGTCGTATGTAAGGTAAGAGCCATGGCTATTGCATTGTTGGTATCGGTTATGGATATCGGATATGGAAATCAAAAATGGATGTCGGATATGGATATCGGATTTGAACATTGGAAATTGAATTGGAAAATGAAATCGAAACTGTTATCATATTGTTGCATTGCATTCTTTTAAAAGCAGCATCATGATTTTTTGTTGTACTAACACTTATGTACAATGACTAAGTTACGTGTGCTTTAGTTGCTTGATTTGTCAGAAGGGCAAAAAGATAAAGTTTATTTGCGAAGAGAAGCATTTTATTTTTTCCCTTCTATTTATTTATTTTATTTACACTTGTTTTTCCGTGTATGGTCTCAAGTTAAATATAGTCAAGTTACTTGCTGGAGGACATGTCACTCATACTATGCTATTAAATATTTTTGTAGATCTCTAGGATTTCGAGTTAGTGTATGTTAAGGATGATCAGGAGTGGAGATATTGAGAATTGTGGCTTGAGATGATACTTCGAGGATTTTAGTGGAGACTTTATTTCAGATTTAGTATTTCATTTCTTATTTCGACATTGTAGTACATCAATTTTCGAGACATTGATTTTTATGAATGATTAATTATTTTGAGGTTTTAATTTCTATGACTTCCACTGGCATCGATTTACGTTATTACGGTGACGTGTAATTGATTGCATCGACATCTTATATTTTCCTTAGCAAAATGCAAACTGTGAGTCGTTTAGTACTAAGGCTCGGGACGGGTTGCTACAGATGATATCAGAGCATGGCTCTAGATCTACGATGGAAAAGTAGATTTAGGCCATGATTTATAAACAAAATTACGATGTTGCCCTAAGGTTATGATCTTAGATTTAAGCGATGATGGGGCGGGGGACATGAGCATTAGGATAACTAAGCAGTCTTGTTATTGTTACACTTGAATTACTTTCGCTTTTGGCTACATACACACACCCGAACCATTTTCATTAATCTTGCATTTATAAATTATGATTATATGAAAGTTTTAACGATGCGGCCCCGAAGAGACGATAATAACAATGGTAATAGCAATTGTGGTAATCAGGGTGCTCTACCTCAGGCACTGGTAGATGCCCTGGTACAGATATGCGATGTGGTTAGTAGGGCGGTTCCCCAGCCACAATAACAGGGGACTCGCTACTACTACAGCCAGATGAAGCGGGTCCACGTCCCCACGTTCGATGGAGATGTCGGACCTGATGGTGCTGAGAAATGGTTGCACGAAGTTGAGAATAACTTCGCATAGTTGCAGGTACCTGAGGGGATGCAGTACTCGAGTCCACGCCATGACGGACACTGATGTCCAAGGCTCGAATGACGTGGTTACATGTACAGGTTTGCCCTTATCGTAAATTAATAGTATTTGTATTTTCATAACGTGTGTTTGAATCCCCTAAACCGTTAGCTGCAATACTGATAAGCAAGGTCCATGTAATGTGGTATTCAATAGTGGTGCAAGCCACTCGTTTGTCGCTAAGAGGTTTGTCAAGAATCTCAAAAGCTGCCCCAAACAGCTAGATACTCCTTACTGTTTAATAGCAGCTGGAGACCAAGTGATTTTCTCTCACTATCTATTGAGGAACTACATATAGGAGTTCCAGGACCACGTGTTCGATGCTTCTCTAATACTAATCCAGATGAGCGATTTTGATGTCATCTTGAGAACGAATTGGTTGGCCGTTATCATAGCCACATCGATTGCCAGAAGAAATAGGTCGTATTCAAAGATCCTATGCAAGCGGAGTACACGTTTCAGGGAAACATTAAATTAAATAAGCTATCCCAAAATAACTATCTGACTGCAGCACGAGCCCACAAAGCACTATGAAAAGAAGGTGAAGGATTCTTGGTGTACGCCCTAATGTCGAGTCAGAGACGCCATCCATTGAGGTTATTCCAGTGGTAAAAGAATATAAAGATATCTTCCCTGACGAACTCCTCGGATTGCCACCAAATAGAGAAGTAGAATTCGAGATCAATCTGATACCTGGAGCTGAACCAATTTCAAAAGCGCCGTAAAGGATGACACCAGCCGAGTTAAAAGAGTTCAAGGAGCAATTACAAGAGCTCCTGGACAGGAAGTTCATAGGACATAGTGTTTTACCTTGGGGAGCACAGATATCATTTGTCAAGAAGAAAGACGGCAGCATGAGGTTATGCATCGACTATCCTGAGCTCAACAAAATCACGATAAAGAATAAGTATCCGCTACCGAGAATCGATGATCTATTAGACCAGCTAAAGGGTGCTATGTTGTTTATAAAAATTGATCTTCAATCATCGAAGATCTTCAAACGGCGTTTTGCATGAGATATGGACACTACGAGTTTCTTATGATGCCTATTGGATTGATGAAAGCACCTGTTGCATTTATGGATTTGATGAACACCGTGTTCAGAGATCAGTTGGACCAGTTCATAGTGGTGTTTATCGATGATATCTTGGTATACTGGCCCGATGAAGTGACTCGTGCTGAACGTCTACGAGAGGTGTTAGAGATTCTAAGGAAGAAAAAGCTGTACCTCAAGTTCATTAAGTGCGAGTTTTGGCTGAAGAGTGTGACCTTCTTGGGCCATATGATTTCAGAGGATGGTATTGCAGTAGACCCCAAGGAGATCGAGGTGATCACAGAATGGCCAAGACCGACCAACGTCACGAAGGTGAGAAGTTTTGTGGACCTAGCCAGATGTTATCGGAAATTCGTGGAAGGATTCTCAAGGATCACCGTTCCACTGAGTCGCCTAACGCAAAAGAAGTCCTAGTTCAAGTGGATCCCTGAATGTGAGAAAAAGCTTCGTCGAGCTCAAAAGGAGATTGACCAGCGCACCAGTATTAGCACAACCCTTTGGTATTGAAGGGTTTATTATATACATCAATGCTTCGTGGAATGGCCTAGGATGCATCTTAATGCAAGGAGAACGAGTCATTGCCTATGCATCAAGGCAATTAAAGCCCTACGAGCAAAAATATCCCACACACGATTTGGAGCTTGCGTAGTGGTATTCGCGCTAAGGATATGGAGGCATTACCTATATGGAGAGAAATGTGAAGAATTCATCGACCATAAAAGTCTCAAGTACTTGTTCAAGCAGAAAGAATTAGATATGAGACAGAGGCTATGGTTAGAGCTCATAAAAGACTACGACTTGACTATCAGCTATCATCCAGAAAAAGCGAATATAGTGGTAGATGCACTGAGCCAGAAGTCGAGCCACTCGAGACAGACTGATACGTGTTTGAGACATGTATGTACGTGTTTAGGACCCTTCCTTCAACTCTCCCAAAATCTCAATGTCGGTTAAGGTTGAACAATGGCACAAGACACCACATTTCTTTCTCAATGGCGCTGCAAACTTCGGTGCTGAGAAATTCAGCAATCCAATCCATCAAGTCATTCTTTTTCCATAGATTGTGGCCACCAACAATGGTTTCTCAAACCTTGAATTAGATCTATCTTTGATTTGTGTATGTGAAAACCAAAGAAAACACAAGAAGGAAGCACACAAAGGGGGCTGCCAAAAAAGACAAGTGCTTTGAAATTTTCTGGAAAAACTGTCTTCAGGGCTGCCGCCCCTAGCCCTTTGATGACCAATATTTTGCTAATTCTAAAATCTAATAATTCAATCAAAGTAATCATAATATCTCCTATCAATCTAAATTAGATCTAAATGGGAAAGTAAGAAAAAACTAATCAAGAAAAGAGTGTACAATCAAATCCCTAAACTTTCGTACTGGAATACAACCTGTTGGGTTTAGAATTCTACACGCTTATAGACGCCAAATAATGGTTTTCATTATTCAAACAAGTTGTAGATCATGAAATTCCATTGAATTTGGGCTCTTGAAGCATCTCATTTGGACTCTTTTTCGTAGAGATATTATCTTCTAAAGATCAGGTATCAATCAAGTGTGCTTAGTACTTTCCATACTTGGACTCCAAACTTCAAGCTGACTTTGGACCATCTTGTAGCCCGAATAAGGAAAAGTGCAAAACATAAAAGTCGTCCCAAATTGAGTCTTCTAACACCTTCAAGTAGTATAAACCCATTTAGACCCGTCCTCCGACCTGTACGTCCAAAATACCGAACAGATGTCCTGGTTGTCCTCCTAAAAGTAGGAATTCCACAAGCCACTTTCCTTATCTAGTCTTGAAACCTATGAAGACACTCAAAACGACCATTAGTTAATCAAACACATTTTAAAGGACTCTATATGCTACTCTAGACCTAAACAAAGGGAAAACAAATGACTAGACTCGATACTACGATGCGCATGCATGAAATGACCATCCTATCCCACCGACCCTTACATCATTGTTATTACATTAAAATACAATGGATAATTTGTTATGACATTAAAACACAATGGATGATCACACTATGGCATCATTCTTCACTTCTGGGCTTGTCTTGCACATGTCTAAACAAGAAACGCTTAAGTTTATGCTTTCTATTTTCGTATACATTTCTTGTTTGTCAAATATATTTGAATGTGGCTCCTTGAGCCTCATCATTCCCTTCCTCCTCAAAAAGATTTGGCCTCGAATCTAAACACTAAAATAGATAAAAGGAATACTCTACCAACGACTCAAAAACTATACAAGACGCAAAGCTAAACAAACAAAATGTAATGATCATGCATAAGTTGAGTCTAACATGTTTAGGATGAATGACTAACTAAATGTGAAAACATATACACAATGACATAGAAGCACTTAATTCTACATGAACATGCAACAATGAGCACCTCCTTCTAATGTGTTTAGAATGTACACACAAGATAGGCTGCAAATTCCTCACATAATATGTATCATGCGCGAAAGCAGAAGTACGTAATACATTAGGAATAAACAACGTACCTTGTATGCTCCTTAGCAATTCCAAATCAGATTTATATGAACTAGCATGCTCATTAAAACGTAATCCATAACTAGCATTCTGATTATCATCGTCGAAATCAGTTTGCAACCTAACTTCAAGTGGAATTTTAGATTCATGCTCATACCAATTAGAATTTTCAAGTGATGGAAGGTTACTATCAAGCCTCTCAAACAAAGGATTATTATAAACAACACATTGACGCTTCTCAATGTTATCTTGTTCATGACCTAAGTCATCACTATTCTCACTTGAAATGTCTCTCAAATCATCATGTAAATCATCATGTAAATCAAGAGAATCATGTGAGTCATGTGTAGCACAAACAACTTTAGATTCCGGTTCATCATTTTCAGCACACAAGTCATTCGCATGCATGTGAGCATAATAAACATCAACAAGTCTCTTATGACCTTGAAATTTATGACGAAGGTCTAATCTATGCACCATTTATTCTTCTACTTCTGTAAGGATCTCAGAATTACGTTCCTTTTGCGCTATAAGTTTCTTTCGAATGTCAAAATTATGTTTTAAGAACTTCTTACTGTCAAGATCGACTTTAACATCATCATGCAAGCACTTATCATTATTCAAATCAAATAAACTAGTATGCGCATCAAGTGATCTATGTGTAGTCAACTCAATTTCAGCCAATAAGGATCCCAAATCAAATTTCTCATGTGTCTCAAGGTCAGTATGTGTAACAACTTGAAAATCATCATAGAAATCAACATGCAATTTCTTATCAAGTTCATGCACTTTAGAATGCAAAACAACATCATTACTTGAATTAGATTCAACCAAAAAAGATTCAAACAATTTAAGATTATGCAAATAAAGGCGCTTATCATGCAAGTCATGCTCATCAGGAAAATCAGCTTTATCATCATGCATGACATGTGTAACAATGGAAAATTCAGCATGATCATCATAAGAATCATGTTCAAGGTCAACACTAGAACCATCACTCATACCACGCAAATCATATGCAATTCCATAATTGAAATAAGCTTGACGTAAGCCTTGACGTAAGCCTTCTATTGTTCCAAGATAGGTGTCTCTTATCATGAATTTCAGATTAAAACTCAAAGTGTAAGGCCCAAAACGAAAGTTTTTAATTGGACTATGTCAATCTGTGAAAAACGTTCCCTTAGAATGAAAAATTAATTTATATTTAATGACAACTCTAAATAATCTGAAAATTTCATGAAATGTCCCTTAAGATGTCTAATTTAATGGGTTGAAATAGTTTTTCAATATTCCTTTGGAAGGTATATCAACTATGTTGATGTTCTCAACCTTCGTCAATCTGAAAATCAAACTGCACTAGTCTCAGAACTTTGAATATTTGGATGACTTATACTTATCCAAATTCGATAAAATTTGTCTTAAATGAAATCTAAGACCTTTATCTATGTCTCTGTAAAATTTGATGCTTTGTGAAAATCGTTGCTATTTTTTCAGTGGCGTTGAAAAACGTTGCAAAAATAGAAACTGAGAGTAAAAATGCTGAAAGTAAGAACACCTTGATACTGGTTCCAACACCTTCTCAAGGGACACTTCAGTACTTCCCTCCTCAGCTATGGCATTGGTTGAGGATATGTTTTCACATGAGATCAAATAAACAAGAACAAGAAAATGAAAACTAACACAAAGACAAAAGAGATTTCATTATGTTAGTGATAAAACGCAAAACTGTTTTTTTGGGGTGCTTAAACTCACTTTAACCATCACAATTGTGAATCCTTTGGCCAATCGTGAGCTAGATACAATCCAAAGCAAGTAATCCAAGTGGTGAACACAATTTCAAGATGCAAACACCCTTCCTTGATCGCCAAGTCAAACAAATTCAGCACTTTCGAATGTAACGATTTCAAGTCACAAAATAAGACAACTTTCACACTTAACCACTAAGATTCAACAAAAAGAGACCTAAAATTTTGTCAAGAGGTGAGCCAAAGAAAGCTCAGGGATTGTCCTGAGCAATCTTTAGCTAACCCTAGCCTTATGTTAATTAATTACAAGTTGTTGATTTTTATTACAACTATCAAGTATCCAATAAATAAATGATCATATATATAGAGTTACGAAGTATGGATGTCTTGGTTTGTGGTATGTCAATGGAAAATTGATATGCACCAAATAAATTCTCATAAACTCAACGTGATTTGTCACACAATGGGACCAATTTGCTATTTTGAAGCCTCGAGTCCTGTAACTTTTTTCTGTCCGAGATATATTTGAGAAAATGATTGTATCTCATCTGTGTATATTTGATTTAGGGTTTTTGTTGGCCTTTCTTGGGAGTCAAGGCAAAGAAACGGTACCTTAGGCTGTTTTGGTACAATTCGGCCAAACAGTTTTTTTGTGACTAAGATTAGGCCTTTTGCGGTTTGATGTGGCTTGAAAGATGATACCTTTGAATGTAATGGGTCAGCCGTGTTTTGTATGGAGTAGGATCAGCCTTGGACACATGAGAATTGCAAGAAAAACCAAGCAAACAATGCAACCAATATCACACAAGTCTAAGATCAACTAAAAGCTTTGTTAGCAACAAGATTTACTGACACAAGGAAGCTATTTGGCCATAGTCGAATTTTATGTAAAAGCTGAGACTTTAATCCCTAAATAGCATAAAAAACCCTAAGTTAAGTGTGCAGCATTGATGCTTTTATGCAATAACGGCAGAAGCAAGGCAAAGGCCTCGGCTTTGCAATTGTTTCTCAAGAAAGAACTCACTTTTTGTTTTATACTTGTTTTTTACATGATCAGAGATGGGGTGACAAGATATGGAGGAGAACAAGAAAAATACAAGGGAAGAAACAAGGGTTAGACTGCGGGGTAATGTAAGTGGCGGTTCAAAAGAGAGAAGACAGAAAGAAAGATATGTGAATTAAAAGGAAGAACCTTTAGCTCTGATACCAAATTGATACGTGTTTGAGACACATATGTACGTGTATAGGACCCTTCCTTCAACTCTCCCAAGCCCTCAACGTCGGTTAAGGTTGAATAGTGGCGCAAGACACCAAATTTCTTCTTTAATGGTGCTGCAAACTTCGATGCTAAGAAATTCAGCCGTCCAATCCACCAAGTCGTTCCTTTTTCCGTAGATTATGGCCATCAAAAAGGATTTCTAAAACCTTCAATTGGATCTGGCTTTTATTTGTGTATGTGAAAACCAAAGAAAACACAAGGAGGAAGCACACAAAGGGGGCTGCCGAAAAAGACAAGTGTTCTGAAATTTTCTGGAATAACTGTTTACAAGGTTGTCGCCCCTAGCCCTTTTATGACCAATCTTTTGCTAATTATAAAAGCTAATAAGTCAATCAAAGTAATCATAATATCCCCTATCAACCTAAATTAAATCTGCATAGGAAAGTAAGTCAAAACTAATTAAGAAAAGAATGTACAATCGAATCCCAAAAATTTTGTACTGGAATATAACCTGTCGGTTTTAGACTTCTACACGCTCTTAGACGCCAGATTAGGGTTTTCCCTCTTCAGAAAAGTTATATTTCATTAAATTTCCTTGAATTTGGTCTCTTGAATAACCTCATTTGAACTCTTCTTCGCATAGATATTGTCTTCTAAAAATCAGGTATCAATGTAGTGGACTTCAGTACTTTCCATACTTGGACTCCAATCTTCAAGCTGACTTTGGACCATCTTGTAGCCCGAATTAGGAAAAGTTCGAAACATAAAAGTCTTCCCAAATTGAGTCTTCTAACACCTCCAAGTTTTTTGAACGCATTGAGATCCGTCCTCTAACCTGTACATCCAAAAAACCAAATGAGTGTCCTGGCTGCCCTCCTAAAAAGTAGGGATTCTCTAAGCCACTTTCCTTATCTAGTCTTGGCACCTATGAAGACACTAAAAACGACCATTAGTTCATCAAACACATACTAAAAGACTCTATATGCTACCCTAGACCTAAACAAAGGGAAAACCAACGACTAGACTCGATAATACGACGCTTCTGCATGAAATGACCATCCTGCCCTCCCACAAACCCTTACATCATTGTTATGATAGTAAAACACAATGGATAATTTGTTATGGTATTAAAACACAATGGATGATCACACTTTGGCATTACTATTCCCTTCCCGGCTTGTTTTGCAGATGTTTAAACAAGAAATGCTTAAGTTTACACTTTCTATTTTCGTATATATATTTCTTTTTTGTGGAATATGTTTGAATATGGCGCTTTAAGCCCCATCACAGACTCCACTGGAGAGAGAGATAGCAGAGTTCGACCCTGACATAATTGACTAGACGGCGAATGTTTTTGCAGCATTGGTGATCATGCCGACTTTGATGGATCGATAGAAAGAGGCTCAGAAAGATAATCAGAATTGGTGAAGTATCTAAGATAGTCTTTAGATTTAGCCAGTTGAGGGGTTTCAAGTATTTGATGATGTCAGTTTGTGGTTTCAGGGGCAACTATGTTTACCAAATAATGAAACGTTGAAGAAAGAGTTGCTAAAGGAGGTGCATAGCACACGCCTATCTATACATCCGGGGACTACCAAGATGTACCAAGACTTAAAGAAGAATTATTGGTGGTACAGAATGAAGCGTCAAATTGCTGAATATGTCACTCGGTGTTTGGTTTGTCAACAAGTTAAAGCTGAGCATCAACACCCTGGAGGATAATTACAGTCGTTAGATATTCCATAGTGGAAATGGGAGCACATTACGATGGATTTTGTTGCATGGCTCCATAAGACAAGAAACGGCAATGATGTGATTTGGGTGATTTTAGATCGTTTGACGAAGTCCACACACTTCATACCAGTATCGAGCGAAGAGACAATGGAGAGTTAGTGAATTTATATGTTGATAACATCGTCAGTCTGCATGGAGTGTCCTTGAGTATTGTGTCGGACACAGATCCTAGATTTACATCTCGATATTGGACAGCATATCAGGGAGCATAGGGACCAAGCTAAGATTGACCACCACGTTTCATCCCCAAACAGATGGACAATCAGGAACAAATATTCAGACTCTCGAGGACATGTTAAGGGCTTGCGCATTAGATTTCAAAGGGAATTGAGACACTATGGTGAAGTTGATGGAGTTCTCGTACAATAATAGTCATCATAGTGCGATCGGTATGGTGCCTTTTGAAGCTTTGTATGGAAGGAAATATCGTTCACTGTTATATTGGACAAAGTTAGGGAGAAGGCGATTAATGGACCCGAGTTTGTGGAGCAAACGCTTGAAAAGGTCAAGATTATTCTAGATAGACTCAAGGTAGCCCAGGATCACAACAAGAGTTGGGCGGAATCCAAAAGGAAGCCGTTGGTGTTCGCCGTAGGTGAAAAATTGTATTTGAAAGTTTCCCTAACAAAAGGAGTGATGACATTTGGTGAAAAAGGCAAACTGAGTCCGAGCCACATTGGACCGTATAAGGTAGCGCTCCCTCCAGCATTGTCGCAAGTGCACAATATTTTCCACGTATCATAGGTGAGATGTTACGTGCCTGACCCAAGTCACATATTATAGGCTCGACCATTGAGGGTAAGAAGCGACACAACTTACTAGGAGACGCCGGTTCGTATTATCAATCATAAAGATCAAGTTCTGTGGAGGCAAGTTATTCCGTACATCAGAGTCTAATGGTCGAATCACACAGAACACGAAGCAACTTGGGAGCTCGAGGAGGAGATCCGAAAGAAGTACCCGTAGTTATTCGACTAAGGTACGCACGGGACGAAACTTTTTGTAAGAGAGGAGGAATGTTATGCCCTGTTCCCTTTTATTATTTTTATTCATTTAATATATATATATGTACACACATATATATACACACACACATATATATATATATGCATATTATACACGGGTAGAAAAAAAGGATAAAGTCTAATCATAATTTCCTAATTAGCATGTGAAAAGGAAAAGAAATAAGAGAGAGTTTAACAACATGGTTAATTCCAAACTAACCTAGGAATATACCAGAATACTAACTTATCCTATATGTATAAAAATTACCTAATTCACCCTAAATCTCGACACAAAATCGGCAGCCCCTCATCCCCATTAAACACATTCGGCCACCATCATAGAGAGGAAGAAGAAGCCAATTCTTGCCAATTTCAACCCCGATTCTTGTATGATATAGTATAATTAAGGATAAGGCAAGTACCCTTGCTATATTACCTATCCTTTTGCGTAAACTATGGCTATATGTTCGTACAAAATCGGATCATGCATGTCGTATTTGTGGTTGCATGGATTGATGATTATATGTATGTAATTGTTATAATTATGTATCGATTATATGTATATATATGTCAAAGTGGCATGATCATTGTTGTTTTCTTGTTATGGGCCGCAAGTTTGATGGATGTGCCGTTACCTAAGGCAGCGGCCATGATTCATAAAAATATGTATGTATATGATGCATGATTCGGAGTTGTTTATGCATGTTAAATTATGTGATGATACACGTGTTATCTGGAAAGTTTTTTATTAAATTTGTGTGCATTGGCCATATACACGGGGGCTGATTTGGACGTGTGTAATCAACCCGTTGATGATGAATAGTTGTGAATTAAATCGAAAGGATATCGATATTATCGGAATTAGGGTTTGGTTGTCGAAAGTGGGGAAATCTAATTTTAAAAACAGGAATTTTTGTTATTTGATGGTGGAAGATAGTGGGAAATGGGCATAGAAGAATTCTGGTGGTCGGAGGTCCAGAGCAGCGGCGGTGCGTGTGGCTCACGCACCGGCCGAAGACGACGTATAGCCAGCCCTCTAGCGGTGCATGAGGGCGCGTCCGGGGGCCTTTGGCCCAAGATTTATGCGGCGGTGCATTAGGCGTGAACAGTGCTTGCTGTCTATGGGGTTAGATGTGAGAAAAAGTGAGAGGTAGGGGCTGGGCCGATGGAGCTGGCGTGGGGAGGGGTACTGGGCTGAGGGCAGTAGGGGGCCGAGAGGTAGGGGGTTAGAGGTGAGGGGAGTTGGATAGGGGTAGGGGGAGTGGTCGAGGGTGATACGTGTAAGTATATGCTCGTATGTGCACATGTATGGACGTGAGCATATACATGGGTATACCTATACGTGAGAGATAATTGGATAAAGTGTTGAAAAGATAAATCGTATTCGAAATGGAAATTGAAGGGATGATCATAAACTGTATCAATAATCAAAAATTGTTTCGAAATTGCATATTTTGAAAGTCACTCTTACAAAGGAAATATATTGCGGAGTTAGATTGGTTCCGAACAAACGGACCGTCCGAGAACATTTGACTATGAGTGAGATAGGCTGCTCGGACACATATGACTGCCAATTGGACCGTCCAGGCACATATGACTATGAGGAGATAGGACGCCTAGACACACATGACCATTGGGGAATCAAGTCCGTAAATCTTGCAATGTAAGTCACTTGTAAGGTAAGAGCCACGGTCATTGTATTGCATCGGTGAGAATATTGGATATCAGATATGGATATCAAAAATAGATATCGGATATGGATATTGGAAATGTATATCGGATATGGATATTAGAAATGGAATTGGAAAATGGAATCAAAATTGTTATTGTATCGTTGCATTGCATTGTTTTAAAAGTTGCATCATGATTTTTGGTTGTACTAACACTTGTGTGCAATGTCTAAGTTGTGTGTGATTTAGTTACTTGATTGGTCAGAAGAGTAAAAAGATAAAATTTATTTGCGAAGAGAAGCAAACTATTTTCTACCTTGTTATTTATTTATTTTATTTACACTTGCTTCTCCGTGTATGGTCCCATGGTAAATATAGTCAAGTAACTTGCTGGGTGACGTGTCGCTCATACTACGCTATTAAATATTTTTGCAGATCCCTAGATTTTAGAGTTAGTGTACTTTGAGGACGATCAGGAGTGGGATATTGAGACTTGTAGCTTGAGATGATATTTCGAGGATTTTAGTGGAGACTTTATTTCAGATTTAGTAATTCGTTTCTTATTTTGACATTGTAGTCCATCGAATTTCGTGACATTGATTTTTATAAATGATCAATTATTTCGAGGTTTTAATTTCTATGACTTCCGCAGACATCGGTTTACGTTATTATGCTAACGTGTAATTGATTGTATCGACGTCTTGCATTTTCCTTAGCGAAATACGATAAGTGAGTCGTTTCGAGTACTAAGGCCTGAGACAGGTCGCTAAAGGGGAGACGGAAAGGGGTGGTGCAGGGAGACGTGGCTGTAATTGGTGGAAGGTGGAGTCCAGAGGGGAACGTGGTCAGGGTGGAGTTAGCGGCTGAAATTTGTGAACCTGGAAAGAGATGAATGTTTTTTTTTTGTTTTTTCTTTAAGTTTATTATTTGAATGAGGTAAAATTGGTAATTTAATAAATGATATTTCAAAAAACCTATTTTAATCATTATATCATCTCATGAATTACGAGGTTAAAGATATGTTTCCAAACATAAAGAGGGTTATCGGTGATTATCCGAAACATGAAGGCGTAAAGGTAATTAACTTAAAATTTTGAAGCACATTATTTTTTTCAAAATACATATGGGACGCACTTTATGGTGCAAATGCGATGTCTCAGTAAGGAATGTTGCTTCTGACGGGCTTGGATGTAGCGTCAAATGATCAAGAGTCCCGTTGCATGGTCCGAATGCAGTGACAAATTAGTTAGGATGATTACACCTCCTAGAGAACTCGGATGGACTAAAACTTAACAAAAGTTCTTCGGACGTAAGCTAGATACTAAGAGAGAAAATACTAGTTTAGGTAGGAGCGTTAGACTAGAAGCATGAAACATTAGAGCTCTAACGAAAAAGACAATGAAGATAGTAGACACGATGATAAGGAAAAAAGTAAATATTTTATGCTTGCAAGAGACAAATGGATAGGTGAGAAAGCTAGGATGTTGGATAAGTAAAAATTTAAACTCTGGTACACAGAAAAGCATAAGACAAGAAATGCATTTAGGGTTATTATCGATGTCTCATTAAGAGACGAAGTAATAGATGTTATTAGAAAAGAAGATATAATTATAGCTCTTAAGTTTGTAACTTGGAAAAGAAACAATCAATATTATTAGTGCATATGCTCTTCAAGTGGGTTTAGATAAGGCTATAAAGGTTCATTGTGCATGAAATTCTAATATGTGAGAAGATCTTTAATGGAACAAGTTAAATGCATTAAAGACGATGATAACAAGATTTTAGTAGAGGGAAAGGCAATAAATGATAGATGGAGGTGATACTTTGAGAAACTCTTTAATGTATCAGTGGGAGATGAACTCATACTAGGAGAGTTACATAACTTTGAAAAGGATGGAAACTCAACATATAGTAGGAGAGTTTGATTGCGAGAGGTAGAAGATACTTTAAAAAGGATGAAAAATAGTAAAGCAATTTGAACCGATGATATTTCAATTGAGGCTTGAAAATACCTAAAAAGAAGGTATTATGTGGCTCACAGACCTTTTCAACAAGATTGTGAAGACCGATAAGATGTCTGACCGGTGGAAGAAAAGTTTCTTAGCACTAGATAAAAACAAATGAGATATACAAGATTGTGCAAATTATAAAGGACTTAAGTTAATGAGCCAAACAAAGAAGTTCTGTGAGCGAGTTATTGAGAAAAGACTTCCCACAGAGACTAATGAGATCTAAAAATCAATTGGATTTATGCCAGAAAGGTTAATGATGGAGGCTATTCATCTCTTGAGAAGGTTAGTAGAGAGCATAAACAAGATTACATATGGTTTTCATTTACTTGGAAAAGACATATGATAAAGTCTCACGAGAAATACTATGGAGAGTGCTTAAAAGAAAAGATGTTAAAGTAGCATATGCAGAAATCATTAAGGACATGTTTAAGAAAACAATGACAAACGTAAAAACTCCATGAGGACAAAGCACAGAGTTTCCTATTACAGTAGGTGTATACCAAGAATCAGCATTAAGTCCATACTTATTTGCTTTGGTTATAGATGAGCTCACTCGACATATTGAAGACAGAATTCCTTGAAACATGTTATTTGCATATGACATCGTACTGGTGGATGATACCAGTGAATTAGTCAATGTTAAGTTTGATGTCGGCGGGAGACACTAGAGAAAAAGAACTTCGAATTGAGTCAAAAGAAGACAGAGTATATGAATTTTAATTTTAGCAATAAAAGAATGACATTGGAACCTGCGTGAAACTTGAAGACTAAGAGATTCACAAGAGTGAGAGTTTTAGGTACTTAGGATCTATATTACAGGGAGATGCCGAAATCAACAAGGATGTGAATAACAAAATACATACCGGGTGGTTAAAGTGGAGAAGCATATCAAGTCTTCTTTGTGATAGAAAGTGCCTTTAAAGCTCAAAGGAAAGTTTTACATGACTGCAGTAAAACCCGCACTGTTATACTGATCTGAACGTTGGGTAGTCAACTATGAGTATGAAAAAAAGATGCGAGTGGTAAAAATGACAATGTTAAGATGGATGTATGAATATACCATGGAGCAATAAAATAAGAAATGAACATATAAGGAGAAAGGTTAGGGTGGTTTCTATAGATAAAAAGATGAGAGAGTCAAGTGTAAAATGATATTGACATGTGAGGATATGACTTATATGACCATTAGGGAGCATCAATGACAGAGCACGGTGAAGACAGTTGATTCATGTAGCCGATTTCATATAGAAGATATAAGATTTAAGTGATAATTTTAGGTACTTAAGTCGAAATTGCGGTTGAGATAGTATGATATTTTGAAAGATGCGTATTTTTAAGTTTCATATTATGCATTAGGTATTAAGAGACACACAAGAAGGACAGGATGTAGGCTACGACTCGAAAGTAAATGAATAAATAAAATAAATAAATAAAATGAAAGAGAAATGAGTGATCTATATTCGTGACTCTCCATAGTAGAAAAATAGGCTTGACTGTGAGTGTACCAAAAACTAATACTTTTCAGGCATTTTTTTCTTTTTTTGGTAAGTCAAATTTTCATCGATATATACAAATATATAAAAAGGTAGCCATTATAATATGTAATGTCAGGAGGCTATTTCTTAGAATACAAAAGAGGATAAAAGAGAATGCCTATTCTAGTAACCAAAAGCTTTCTAAGACAAAATATACCATAATAGAGAGAGAGCTCGAAAAAGGCAATAAAGAAAGTTAGGGTTATAGTTGATACAAAAAAGATCATCAAGGCATGGAAGTACTGAACATAATGACTACCTCAGCCAAGTATATGTTAATCCAAGATAAACCACATTTGAGAAGGTAGGATGTAAGCTCTACGCATGCCAAAACAATCCTGCAAAATGAGAAACCAAAGACACTCTTAACTCCAAAATAAAACATATAATAAGATATTATCAGGCCAAAGCCACCATGCAAAATCAAAAATGAAGCTCTCGTATAATACAATAACTGCGGAAGCTAAATCACAGAGAATAAACCATTCTCATAACATTCATCATAAAATATAAATTCATCAATCTTTCGTCTACAACCCTCGGAACATATGAGAAACCTCAATAAAATGCAATAACTCATTACAAACTTAATCCACCAAGTGTTCAATATTGTTCAACATAAATTCAGAAAGTTGTAAATATGTTCTGCAACTAAGTCATCTCGTGCTCATTCCTCTGAAAAGATATAAAAGATCAAAAGGTAAGCTTTCAACTATCTTAATAAAAGAATTCAACATATAACAGGTAAATAACATCCTTATCGACTTTTTAATAACCCCGCAGCAAGGTATCAAGAAAATGATCATGAAATCGTCCATCCTAGTCTATATCACATAATCTTTTGATTCACCAACAATGCAACATTAGTTTGATTCACCATAGAGACTATAACATGGTGAATTCCAAGCAAATAAAAGAGATATTCCCATGTTTCGTGCACCACTGTCCCTAAAAGAGATATTTCTCTCGACATCATTGCCATTAAATCTTTGCAGACATTTGACATTAACCACTAGCACTAGAACAGGACAAAAACGTCGCTAAGAGAAAGAGTTCAAAGTCTTGTCTGGGTTATCACGTCTCTAACATTTCTAGCTCTCAACAAGATTTTCGAAATAGAAATGGGGCGGCATGAGCATTAAAATAATATAATGAAAGAAGTGTTAGGTCCCTTAGAACACACTAGAAGGGGGGGTTGAATAGTCTGTTCACCAAGTATGGATATTTTATGGCTATTTTTCGTTTTCAAGTGCAACCAATACTTGGGTGTGTTCTTTAGAAAGAATAAAGACTTGAAAGAAAGTAAAGAACACAAGTATGTATAGAGGTTCAAGTCAAATGACTCTACTCCTCTACCTTCTTGATGTTTCACAAGAAGGATTTTGAAATGGGGATTGTTATTTCTTTTGGGGGAAACAACAATCAAAAACGAAATCCAGAAAATACAAAAACTAGGCACCTTTCCTAGACCACAACCAAGAATTCTAACCCTTTGAAGTTTAGCCTCCAAAGATCTTCTTTGCCCTCAAAGAAATCTTGTAGGGAGAATAGTGCACCACACACTATCAACTAACCCTTCAAAGTCTAGAAATCTCAAACAAGAAGCACCCTTGCTCCTTGACCAACAATCTACCCAATCTCTCACAATATGATCTCACCAAGAAGAAGACTCTTCTTCTCCTTACAATAAACACTCTCAACAATAAAATAAAGTGTACAAATATTACAAGTATTTTGAGAGCTTGAGCTTGAGAGAATTTGAGAGCTTGCAAAGTAGAAAGTTGGAGAAGACAATGGAGGAAACCCTTGTTTTATCATCTTCAAAGTTTCTTCCTGTTTGAAAGCCTCTGCACAGCCAATAATGGGATTTGGCAGCTTGTGATGGTACCTTATCATCCTTGGAGATCTTCTCTTGGCATGTAGCAAGACCCTTTGGAGAAAGTCCAAATCCATGGCCAAGAATGGAAAACTGGCAACTTCAGATGTGAGAGAAAACCTGTGAAAATTATACTAAAGGAAGGGGGTACACAGAGTCAACTAGTTAGAAAGTGAAGCACAGAGACTTTTGAACCGTTGGTCACATGAAGCGCCTAAAGTGTCTAAGGCATAGGCGTTCGATGTGACATTGAGCGCTTAATGTGGAAAAGAACAGTCGTTCGAAGTCACATTAAGCGCCTTATGTTGGCAACTGAAGGCGTTCGAAGTCACATGAAGCGCCTAATGTAGCTCTTCATTCTTGTTCGAACTGAAACTGACATTTTCTCAGAAAAGGTACTTGGGAGTACGTGACAATTCAGAGAAAAGTACTTTTGACTTGGTGAAATACTTGAAGCGCCTAATGTAGGCGTTCGAAGTGTTCGCATTTTTCATCAGGACACATGAAGCGCCTAATGTAGGCGTTCGAAGTGTCCTGACTTTCATACACTTCACATGAAGCGCCTAATGTAGGCGTTCGAAGTGTACGCAGAT
Source organism: Eustoma russellianum (assembly GCA_036186865.1). Taxonomy (NCBI): domain Eukaryota; kingdom Viridiplantae; phylum Streptophyta; class Magnoliopsida; order Gentianales; family Gentianaceae; genus Eustoma; species Eustoma russellianum. Next base: position 34,896,424 of record AP025048.1, on the reverse strand, counting down.
CCAGACACTTGACATTAAGCGCCTAAAGTAGGCGTTCGAAGTGCACTGGACTCCACCAAGACACATTAAGCGCCTGAAGTGAGTGTTCGAAGTGTATTGACTTCAAACATACAATATAAAGTGCCTAAACTGATTTTTCTAAGTGCCAACCTTGTGCAAATCATCAAAACCAAACCTATTCTAACATTCTCCCTCTTTTTGATGATTTCACAACTTGCGTAATTTTAAAATGACTCCCCCTTAACACATGCTCCCCCTCACAAAGTGCAACAAATACAATTACGAAACAGATCCGCAAGAATTGATGCAAACGATGTTCATAGAGATCAACATAGAACCAATGATAATAAAGAAAAAATTAAAGTTGCAAGTAATCAATTTAAGCATGTTAATCCATCAGAAATGAAAGGAAACTACATTCCACCACCACTTCCACCAGGCCGCAAATCTCCAAAGCTAAAACGACTTGATGCAAACTCTACAAGCCCACCCGTTTGTTGATCACTCCCGCCAGCCTGCCCACTTCCACCAGCACCAACTCCAGTAGTGTCTCCAGCACCAGCAGCATCTCCAGTATGGTTTCCCCCTAAATCATCAAAATTAGGAGGAAAGTAGGCCCAAGGGAATTCACGGAGAAGGGCTGCCTTGAGAGCATTGGTTCGATATTCATGATGCGCATCTCTGAGTTGAAGCTGCTGAACAGATTGCTCTAATGATTGAATTTGAGCACGCAGCTGTGCCACGGTGCTTGATTCAACATCTTCTTGAGGCGCTGCTTCTGCCTCATCATCAAGACCGTGAATGGTAGTGGCTTTTCGTTTTTGGGAGTCAATGGCTTGGGCAATATTGTAATTGCTGTAGTAGTCCGTATTTGCTACCGGGGTGAGTTCATTCTCATGAATGACAATACCTTTTGACTTGAGAAGAATGGTGATGAGATTGGCAAAAGGTAAAGCCTTGGAAGTTTTCCGAAGAGCAGCAAACATGACTTCAATCATAATCCAGGCAAAATTTAGTTGTGTTTCATGTTTGATGCGGTAAGTGACGTAGAAATCCATGTTGCTTGGATTTCTAGTCGACTTACCATTTACACAGTAAGTGACAATGGCCAACAAGATGCGATCCATGAGAGCCATGTTCTGAGTCTTTCGAGAAGGAAAGAATCCCATATCAAACTTTACATCTTGTTCAGGTATTCCGTATTTACTGCTCCAGTCAAATACGGAAAAGTCACTTAGCCCTTCGTTTCTTATCCTGAGGACATCACAGATTTCGGGAATAGAAAAGCTGAGGGGCGTACCATCAATGACAGTGTTCAGCAAGAAGGAGTGAGAATCAGACTGTGGAGTAACCCACATATTTGCATAAAACAACCAGGTGTGTTCCCGGGAGAAACTCTGCATATCAAGTCTGGACCTAAGAGAGGTCCAACCTTGATACTCGAGCAAAGACACAATTTGACCCATATGAGTCTCAGACAAATCGCTGAGACTCAAGAGCTTGAGTGGAACGATAGGACGGTTGTTGGTGTGCCACTCTTCAAAGAGCATGTTGGAGTACAAGGAAATATGTACTCCTTTTCCGGTGTGACGAGGTGGTTTGGAAATCTCTGGATCGAATTTCTTTAACCAAGGAAAATTTTCCTTGGAGAGATTTTCACGAATGGAGATGAGTTGTTGAGGTTCAACAACTCCGGCGGTTTGTTTTCGCTTGTTACTGCGAGGGCGTTTTGAGGGTCCAGCCGAGGCCATTGGAGTAGGGAGATTGAGAGGATCTGAAAAACAAATCTAGGAGATGGAAAGCGTAGATGAAGATGGACGTTGAGAGAAAAGGAGAGAGATTATAAAGGAGATAAAGAAGATGAAGAGATAATGGAAGTTAATGGAGATGAGTGAGTGGGGAAAGTGGAAGAGGAAATGAATTGTTGGGAAGATGAAGAGATGGGAAGTGTGAGAACGTGGGAAAGAGTGAAAGGAGGTAATGGCGGCAGGAGTTAATGATGATTGAATGGTGCGAAAACTGAAGAGACGGCGGAAATGACAGTGTGAAATTAGGGTTGAAGCGCCTAAAGTGACTTCGAACGACTTCACAAAATGAGATAAAGCGCTTAAAGTCACATTGAACGGCTGTGGAGATGCAGATTGAGCGCTTTATGTTACATCGAACGAGTGAACAAATTCAGATAGAGCGCTTAATCTAACATCGAACGCCTTAGTAAAAGGACATAAAGCGCTTGATGTCACTTCGAACAAGTGACATCCTTAACATCAAGCGCTTGATGTGACATCGAACGCCTGAAGCAAGTGTGATGAAGCGCTTTATGTGCACTAATCTTGAAAATTTTTGAAATTTTCGTGCTCCAAACTCAAGATGGTTTTATCAACCCATGTTGATCAACCCCAACCTACTTCTTATGGATACAAAGACATCACTAGGTAAGGGTTTCGTGAAAATGTCCGCTAATTGGTCTCGTGTAGGAACGAATTCCACACTAACCAAGTTCTTTTGTACACAATCACGGATAAAATGATACCTCACTTCAATGTGCTTGGTCCGACTATGTTGGACGGGATTTTGTGCAATATTAATGGCGGACGTGTTATCACACAAAATTGGCACCTTGGAGAAGTGAATCTTATAATCATTTAACGTGTTTGTAATCCATAATAATTGTGCACAACACGAGGCGGCCGACACATATTCGGATTCCGCCGTAGAAAGAGACACACTGTTTTGTTTCTTGGAGAACCAAGAAACGAGACAATCTCCAAGAAACTGACGAGTTCCGGAGGTGCTCTTCCTATCAACAAGACTCCCCGCACAATCGAAGTCAAAAATATCCTCTTAAATCAAAACATGCATTCTTAGGATAAAATAGACCAAATTTCAAAGTACTTCTAAGGTATCTAAGGATGCGTTTTACCGCAATAAAATGCATCTCCCTAGGATCACTTTGAAATCTAGCACATAAACATACTGCATGTAAAATATCGGGTCTACTAGCCGTTAAATAAAGTAGACTACCTATAATGCCACGATACAAGGTTACCTCGACATGCTTTCCCTTTTCATCCTTGTCAAGCTTGGCACTTGTGCTCATAGGAGTGTTTACCTCTCTTCCTTCACCAAAGTTGTACTTTTTGAGCAAATCTCTTGTGTATTTGGTTTGGGAAATGTACACGCCCTCTTCGGTTTGCTTGATTTGTAATCCAAGGAAATAATTTAGTTCGCCCATCATGCTCATCTCGAACTCACCTTGCATAAGACTAGCAAATTGCTCACAAAGACAATTGTTAGTAGCACCAAAAATAATATCATCAACATATACTTGAACAATTAAATGATTCTTACCTTGTTCTTTTATAAACAAAGTAGTGTCAACTTTACCTCTTGAAAAACCATTATTAAGAAGAAAAATACTTAACCTCTTGTACCAAGCTCTTGGAGCTTGTTTGAGGCCGTAAAGAGCCTTTTTAAGTTTGAAGACATGATGTGGTGAATCATGACATTCAAAACCGGGAGGTTGTGCAACATACACTTCCTCTTGAATAACACCATTCAAGAAGGCGGATTTAACATCCATTTGGTAAAGTTTAAAATCCTTATAACATGCATATGCCAACAACATCCTAATAGCTTCAAGCCGTGCTACGGGTGCAAATGTCTCATCAAAATCAATACCTTCTACTTGACGGTATCCTTGAGCACTAACCTAGCCTTGTTTCATGTGACATTACCTTGATCATCCATCTTGTTACGAAAAACCCATTTCGTACCAATAATAGGATGATCGTGTGGTTTGGGAACTAACTCCCAAACATCACTTCTTTCAAATTGGTTTAATTCTTCTTGCATAGCCAAGATCCAATTTTCATCAAGAAGTGCATCTTTAATATTTTTAGGCTCTATAAGAGAGACAAATGCATTCTCTCTATATTGCCTTCGTGTGGTGATACCCCTATTTAAATCACCTATGACTAACTCTTGAGGGTGAGAACTTTTGTGTTTAAATGATCTAGGAAGATTGGAGACATCACCTCCAACTTCCTCTTGATCATGTTCCGGAAGAGATGAACCTTCATCATCAACATGAACCTCATGTTCCGGAGAATGTGATGCATTCTCTACATTTTGTGTATCAACATGAGTATGAGAAATATTTCTATTTGACTCACTAAGTTCATTCACACAAGGTGGGGGAGTACCTTCAATAGGTTCAACTCTCAAATCAATGAAGATGTTTCCATTTGGAGGATCATCAACAATCTCTCGTTGAGGAACGACCATAGGAACATCCTCAAGAATTTCTTCTTGAGGAGTCACATCTTCATCCTCTTCACAATCCTCATTAAGTTTAGGTTCGTCACTACGTGACTCATTAAACTTAACATGAATTGATTCTTCCACCTTTTGACTCCTTTTGTTGAAAACACGAAATGCTTTACTATTTGAGGCATAACCTAAAAAGATACCTTCATCCGCTTTGAGGTCAAGTTTGTCCAAAGTATCTTTGGTATTAAGTATAAAACACTTGCAGCCAAAGACTTTGAAATACCCAATGTTGGGAACTTTTCCATTCCAAAGCTCATAGGGTATCACATTTAGGTATGGTCTCAAATAGACACGATTGATCACATGGCAAGCGGCATTTACCGCTTCGGCCCAAAAATACTTAGGCAAACCGAACTCATTCAACATTGCTCTACACATTTCTTCTAAAGTTCTATTCTTTCGTTCGGCCACACCATTTTGTTGAGGAGTTCTAGGTGCCGAAAGGTCATGAGAGTATCCTTTGGATACACAAAACCTTTCGAAATCACCAACGAACTCACCACCACGATCACTACGGATGGTTTTAATGGTGTCACTCACATGATTTTCCAATCGTTTACTTAGACTTATAAACTCACTACATGCATCACTTTTCTTAGCTAAAAACATCACCCACGTATAACGAGTAGTCATCTACTACCACGAAGGTATAATGTTTACACCCAAGCTTCTTGTTCCAACATCCCTATACAAATGCATATGAAGCAATTGTAGGGGCTTGGAGGTGGAAATGTTTGTCTTGGGTTTGAAACTTGTTTTCACAAGCTTCGCCTTTTGACAAGTGTCACATAAGTCATGGTTTTCGAAACACATTTTTGGAAGGCCTCGGACTTTATCATTTTCGCAAATAAATTTAAATGTTTTGAAACATACATGTCCGAGACGTCTATGCCATAGTTGCGTCAAATCATTCTTAGCAACTAGACAAGATACATTTTGAGAAACCAAATCATTGATGCTAAGTTTGTAAATATTTTTGAAACGCAAAGCTTCAAATAAGATCTTTTCTTCCTTTTTCACAACACACTTTGTTTTTCAAAAACGTTACTTCATACTTAGCATCACAAAGTTGACTGACAATTATCAAGTTAAATTTAAGACCTACAACATATAAGACATCACTAAGAGAGAAGGAATCGTTACCCACAATACCATGTCCTTTGATTTGGCCTTTGCTACCGCCAAAGTGGACAACTCCTCCGTCTTGCATAGTGAGTCTATGGAAGAGACGTTTGTCTCCCGTCATATGGTTGGAACACCCACTGTCCACGACCCATTTGACCTTCTTGTCTTCGCTTTCTCCATTGAGTGCTAGGGCCTACAAAAGAACCATATGAAGTTGGTACCCTTTTTCTTTTGGTTCCTTGAAGGTTAGTTACCTTCATCTCGCCTTTCGGCACCCACACAAGATTCTTATTATTTTTAGCTCTACATACTCTTTCTACATGACCTTTCCTATTGCAATAAAAACATGTAGGAGTATGCTTGTGAGTTGGTGCATGCTTGTGCGAATGTTTGTGCGTTGACACATATTGTGTTTCCTTTTTAGGGACAACCTTCTTTGGAATAGAAGAAGGTTTTTATTTCACAACATGAACCAATGGTTGTGAAGCCCTTGGAGCATAAGCCTTTTGTTTAGGCATGTGCCTTTGCTTCTTCAAGGAGGTTTTGGACTCCTTGATCACTTGTGCTTGTTCCTTTTTATTTCCCTTCTTAGATGCATACATGGCACTAGGTTTGATTTTAGCTTTCATGCTTGGCCTAGATGCATCTTTGATCTCTACTTTTGTAGCACTTACCCTTGAATCATTTTTCTTATCCTCAAGGGCTTGAGCACATGATTTCATCAAATCATGTTTCTCTTCAAGTGCAATCACATGCATAGTTAAAAATATATCATGCTCAAGTTGTAATGCAATGTGATCTTCTAACGTGTCATTATATTCATTTAAGCATGCTCTAAACTCTTTCTTGACACGTTTATATTTTAAATCTAGGAGATCATTTTCTTGCACTAAATCATCTCGTTCATCAATAATTCTATAGTGAGATGAAATGTTGCATACCTCCATGTCATCGTCGATGGCCATGAGTGCAAAGAACTCCTTGTCAAGATCATCTTGCACCACCCCCGTGAGTGCAAGATCATCACGATCGCTATTGTCACTCTCGGACCCGGAAAGAATGCTCTCCCAATGGGCTACTTCCGCTTGCAAGGCCTTCTTCCTTTGGTAGATGGCCTTCTTGTCTTTGAGTTGCGGCTCCTTCACCCGACAATCTTTCATGAAATGACCAAGCTTCCCACACTTGTAGCATTTGTTCTCTTGGTCCTTCACCTTGTCCTTGGAGTATTTTTCTTTGATGAATCTTTTGGCTTCATCACCATTCTTTCTCGCAAATCGTCGGAATCTTTTAACAAGAAGTACGACTTCATCGTCCGAGTCCTCCGACTCACATACTAGCGCCTTAAAGGATTGGCGAATAGGATCATTCTTTTCTTGTGCATCCAAATGAATCTCATAAGTAATAAGATTCCCATATAGCTCATCCAAGGTGATGGTCTCCAAATCCTTGGACTCCTCAATGGCCGTCACTTTTGCGTTCCATTCTCTTCCTAACCTGTTTAGGAAGCAATGGTTTAGATCCTCTTGTTCTATTTTCTTGCCAACCGCTTTGAGAAGGTTGACAAGCTTGGTGAATCTTTGGATGGACTCTTCAATCTTTTCACCTTTAGGGACAGTAAAATTGTAGAATTGTTTTATCAACTGTCTCCTCTTGGCCTTTCTTACTTGGGATGTTCCTTCGTGGATCATCTCAAGCTTTGTCCAAGCCTCATTAGCGGATTGGACACCTTGAATCTGAGTTCTCTCATTTGAAGAAAGAGAGCTATTTAAAATAGCAAGAGTCTTGCTATTTATGGCCAACTGGAACTCCTCCTCAGGAGTAGGATCATCAATATCAATGAGAATCATAGATCCTCCTGAGACCTCAACCCATATTCTGTGCCCACAAGAACGTAAGTAGGTTTCCATATTTGACTTCCACAGTGGGTAGTTTAGAGGGTCAAACATGGGAACTTTGACATGGACGTTTGAGATAGAAGGGAGTAGGGTTTCTTGCCTCCTTCTTCTAGAGGCTTCAGCACTAGGAGAACCCAAATCATCAAAAACAAAGGGATCCATACTAAAATGATCAAATCTTGTATTTGGACTCAAATAGGCAAGATGATGCTCTGATACCAATTGTTAGGTCCCTTAGAACACACTAGAAGGGGGGTTGAATAGTGTGTTCACCAAGTATGGATATTTTATGGCTATTTTTTGTTTTCAAGTGCAACCAACACTTGGGTGTGTTCTTTAGAAAGAATAAAGACTTGAAAGAAAGTAAAGAACACAAGTATGTATAGAGGTTCAAGTCAAATGACTCTACTCCTCTACCTTCTTGATGTTTCACAAGAAGGATTTTGAAATGGGGATTGTTATTTCTTTTGGGGGAAACAACAATCAAAAACGAAATCCAGAAAATACAAAAACTAGGCACCTTGCCTAGACCACAACCAAGAATTCTAACCCTTTGAAGTTTAGCCTCCAAAGATCTTCTTTGCCCTCAAAGAAATCTTGTAGGGAGAATAGTGCACCACACACTATCAACTAACCCTTCAAAGTCTAGAAATCTCAAACAAGAAGCACCCTTGCTCTTTGACCAATAATCTAACCAATCTCTCACAATATGATCTCAGCAAGAAGAAGACTCTTCTTCTCCTTACAATAAACACTCTCAACAATAAAATAAAGTGTACAAATATTACAAGTATTTTGAGAGCTTGAGCTTGAGAGAATTTGAGAGCTTGCAAAGTAGAAAGTTGAAGAAGACAATGGAGGAAACCCTTGTTTTATCATCTTCAAAGTTTCTTCCCGTTTGAAAGCCTCTGCACAGCAAATAATGGGATTTGGCAGCTTGTGATGGTACCTTATCATCCTTGGAGATCTTCTCTTGGCATGTAGCAAGACCCTTTGGAGAAAGTCCAAATCCATGGCCATGAATGGAAAACTGGCAACTTCAGATGCGAGAGAAAACCTGTGAAAATTATACTAAAGGAAGGGGGTACACAGAGTCAACTTGTTAGAAAGTGAAGCACAGAGACTTTTGAACCGTTGGTCACATGAAGCGCCTAAAGTGTCTAAGGCATAGGCATTCGATGTGACATTGAGCGCTTAATGTGGAAAAGAACAGTCGTTCGAAGTCACATTAAGCGCCTTATGTTGGCAACTGAAGGCGTACGAAGTCACATGAAGCGCCTAATGTAGCTCTTCATGCTTGTTCAAACTGAAACTGACATTTTCTCAGAAAAGGTACTTGGGAGTACGTGACAATTCAAAGAAAAGTACTTTTGACTTGGTGAAATACTTGAAGCGCCTAATGTAGGCGTTCGAAGTGTTCGCATTTTTCACCAGGACACATGAAGCGCCTAATGTAGGCGTTCGAAGTGTCCTGACTTTCATACACTTCACATGAAGCGCCTAATGTAGGCGTTCGAAGTGTACGCAGATCCAGACACTTGACATTAAGCGCCTAAAGTAGGCGTTCGAAGTGTACTGGACTCCACCAAGACACATTAAGCGCCTGAAGTGAGTGTTCGAAGTGTACTGACTTCAAAAATACAATATAAAGTGCCTAAACTGATTTTTCTAAGTGGCAACCTTGTGCAAATCATCAAAACCAAACCTATTCTAACAAGAATTACCTGGTGGAGAGTATTTCTCAAAAGATGCTGCTATCCTTCAAGCTCATTCGCGGACTCATATCCAATCCAATGTTGAAAAGTAGAAGCCCTTTAAGTAACCTGTTACACCTGGTTAATTAAAAAAAATATATATGTGTATAATGTGTAAACGGTTGTATGTAAAAAAATTATTTACATTAAACCGCCCACCGCCCTTTCCTTTCCATAACCCCTCATTATACCCACAACTCCCACACATCCTTAAATATTTGTAACGTGCCTTCCATTTTCCCCAATTACACTCAACCATCCATTTAGCACAAAGGAAAAAAGATCGTGAGGCAGTAGGATGTAGCGACCCGTTCCGAGCCGTAATACTCGAAACGATTCACCCGTCATATTTTGCCAAGGAAAATATAAGGCGTGAAAGACGAAATAAATACACGTCAGCAGAAGTCAAAATTTTTCAAACCTCGAAATAATCATCATCATAATTATCAATATTTAGGCAAATCTAAATCCGATACAATTGTCAAACAAAGATAAGCACTAAATCTCTAAAATTACATAAACCTCGTGTAACGAAAATAAATGTCTCCACTAAGTCGTCGAAAGTCTCATCGGAATATCATCAATATCAATATCTCCACTCTTGATCATCCTTGGGTATACTAACTCATAGCCCTGATCATCTGAAAAAAATAGAGAGGGAGTGGTATGAGCGACAAGTCGCCCCGTAACTAGTCTCATTGTGCTTACCATAGGATCATACACAAAGAAGCAAGTGTGATAAAATAAGTCCCAATATAAAGTAATAACCTGCTTCTCTTCGCAAGTAAATTTATTGTTCTGCCCCTAACATCCAAAATCAAATAGAGCAAATTGACCTAACGAAGTACATAACCAAGTTAAATAACGTACGTGACAAAGTCCAATTAGGGGTTAGTCCAAATTCAAAATCGATGATGCAATTTTCCAAATATACAATGTCAAAATGTCCAAAGTCAAAGGCCCAAATTCTAAAGTTCAAAAGTCAAAAGTTTCCAAATCCGATTTAGCCGGTCCAATGTCCAAAATCTAAATCCGAGTACAATTCGGTCCAAATCCAAATATCAAAGTGTTCAAAATCCAAAACCCGGCTAAAAAGGTCCAAATCAATGCAATGGTTATAGCAGTTTCCCTAGAAATGACTTACACTGTAAGACTTACGAATGGTCCCCCAATAGTCAATATGCTCCAGCGCTCTATATCACAATAGCCAATATGCCGGGGTGTCCTAATGGCGGCCAATATGTCCGGGCGCTATATATCCAAAATGGCCAATATGGTCGGACGCTCCGTTTTTTGGAACCAATCCGGCTTAACAATATACTTCAAGTGTAGGGGTGAATTTCCAAAAATATGCAAATGCAGTTTTCAAAATGATTTCCAAGTACCAAATTTCCAAAATAGGCAAAAATGTCAAATTTGTCAAAATTACCAAATTACCCTCCAAAAAACACATAATTTCCAAGCAAATAATTCAATTAGTCCATAAATCCAGAATACCAAATTCCATCACCCTCAGTCGTGTATGCATACACATATATATGCCCACACTCATACATGCACATATACACGTATATATGTACGCGCTACTCCCTCGGTCCACTTTCTCTCCAAAATCGATAACAATACGCCAATTTATTTCACGTAAAGTCATAACCTACGCCAAAAAGGCCAAAATATATTTTCTCCATAATCAATTTAAAGCCTCTGTCTTTTATTAACACAAACTAAGGGTTTACACTTTCATGTGTATATATTATGTATAATATATCGATTTACAATACAAAATTATAATTTTATATATCTATACATATTTATCTATGAATGGTCAAATGTATGTTCTCATATGTTGATAAATGATAATAAAAATACATCGATATAATGCCCCAAAATTAGTTAATGGGCCGCTGCCCACAAATCGAGAATGTCCATGTGGAATTTCAAGGTTAGGCACAACAGAAGATTTGCAATCCCATATATACATATAGATTCATATATTTTATATGAAATACAAATAAAAATTTGCACTTTGTCAAAAATAAATACATTATAGTCCAAATAATAATACCCTGGCCATGTAAATGCTCTCGGCCAGGATAGCCATCTTTACCAAAATTTGATTTCAAATACATGCATATAACTATACGGTACATATATATATCTTTTTGGAAATTTCATATATTTAAAATTATACACTTTCATATTCATGAGTAAATTTATAACATGGATAATATTTCTCCAAAATATTTTTACTGGGCCGCTGCCCACAATTCCAAATGTCTATGCAAAACTTCGGATGCTAGGCACTTCAAGCATATATATATACACACACACACTATATACTTTTATATGAAAATATAATTAGCATAAAAATATATGCATGTGTGAAATTTAATGCAAGAATTCCATAGAGAAGATTACTATCAACTAAAAACACCAAATTAAAATTCATTGATCGAAGAATGAATAAGAGGAGAGGAAATACAGAGACAAGGATAAAAAAGCTTGAGAGAAAAGGGAATTCTGCAAAACTTAACTCGGTAGAATTGTTAACTGCCAGTATTTAAAACACAAAATATCTATGCATAATGACCAAAATACCACTAACTAAATAACCCATGCTCTTGTTATTTAAGGGTAAAATGGTCAATTCCCTCCATTTAAAATGTTGGCGCCATCCTTCATCTTCTTCCTTTCGCTTCATACGCTCCCCAACAAGATCACCTCCGGATCTTGCGTGCTGCCTGGTGTCACGATGGTTATATCTGTACCTGGACCCAGAGTGTAACACCTAGACCTTTCAAGCTCTGATTGCACACCTGAATTGCAAGATTGCTGCTCCTATCTGTGCGGATCACCTTCAACACCTTCTTGGTCCATGACTTCAACACCCCCCCTCAAGTTATGCTTGGCATAGATGTTCTGAGCCCCCAACAACCTCATAATATCTTCTATCCTCTTATTGTCTAATGCCTTGGTGAAAACATCTGCTAATTGAAAGTTAGTTCTGACGGGCATTAGCTTCAGCACTCCCTCCTGCACCTTGTCCCTTACAACATGACAATCAATTTTAATATGCTTCGTTCTCTCATGAAACACATGATTTTCTGCAAATGTAGATGGCACTGTTACAATCACAAAACAGCTCTACTGGTTTCTGATCACCTGTGCCCAAATCCTTTAACAAATACAATAACCACTGTAATTCACAAGTCACCATAGCCATGGCTCTATATTCAGCTTCAGTCGAAGACCTCGACACTATAGACTATTTCTTAGCTCTCCAAGATGCTAACACATCACCTAGCAATACACAGTGCCCAGTGATTGATCTTGGTGTCTCATTACACTCACCCTAGTCTGCATCTACAAACCCCTTAAGCTTCAGATCTCTTGTCCTAGGAAAGATTATTCCTTGCCCAACAGTCCCTTTTAGGTACATAAGCACCCTGTATGTTGCTTTGAGATGGTTCGTTGTTGGGCAGTCCATGAACTGACTTAGTTGTTGAACAACAAAGGCAATGTCAGGTCTTATGATGGTCACGTAAAAGAGCTTCCCAATCTGTCTTCTATACTGTGTCACTTCAGGTAGCAGGTCTGAATCATTTTGGGTCAAGGCTGTACGTGTTTCCATGGGACTTCTGGCAGGTTTTGAATTCAAGAAACCTGCATATAACAATAGCTCTATAGTGTACTTCCTCTGATTAATATATATGCCCCCCGTAGCCTTGGCCACCTCAATCCTAAGGAAAAATTTCAGATCACCAAGGTCCTTGATTTGGAATTCATGATGTAAAGCCATTTTAATGTCCTAAATAAGTGCTACATTATCACAAGTAACAATGATGTCATCTACATAAACAAGTAACACAACCAAGGAAGAATCAACTGCCTTGGTGAACAATGTGTAATCACACTTAGATTGAGTGAACCCCTAGTTTAAGAGAAAGGCAGTGAGAATGGCATTTCATTCTCTACTTGCTTGTTTTAACCCATACAGTAATTTTCTCAATCTGCACACCATATCTGCCCTAGGGGTAGTCAATCCTGGAGGTGGAGACATGTAGATCTCTTTATGAAGATCTTCATTTATAAAAGCATTATTTATATCCATCTGATGAACAAACCATCTCTTTCTGGCTGCAAATGCCAGCACCATCCTTACTGTTGTCATTTTGGCAACTGGAGAAAATGTATCCTGGTAATCAACCCCATACTGCTGAGTGTAGCCCTTGGCCACAAGTCTAGTCTTGTATCTCTCAACACCTCCATCTGGTCTGTATTTAACCTTATACATCCACCTACACCGAATAGGTGTCTTACCTTTAGGGAGTGGCATGAGCTACCAGGTGTGATTGCTCTCCAATGCTGCTAACTCCTTGACCATAGATGCCTGCCATTCAAGTGAGCTAACTGCCTCTGCATAAGAGGTAGGCTCCATATGTTGATCAATACTTAATGCAAATGCTTTGTACTGTGGAGCTAGCAAATCATAAGTTACATAGTTATGAACAGAATGTGGGTGAGTGAACTTTTGTGTAGGAGGATTGATGGAAGAGAACAGTTGATTACATTGGTAATCCTGTAAATAAGCTAGGGGTTGTCTGGCACGCTGGGTCTGGAAGGCACTGGCAAAGGAGAATTTGCCTGAGGGTAGTTATTCATGTCTTGTGAGGAAATGAGGAGGTCAATTACTATATTACCAGGTAATGGCTAAAATGTAATCATACGGCTGTCATGTGTATGAGATATTGGACTGTGAGTAGTTGCAGATTCACCGTTTGTTTGAGCAGGCTGGACACTGGAAGGTAATGGAGATGATGAGAAAAATGCATCAGGTACGTATGGTACTGAGGATGTGAGATTATTGTTGTTTGTTGGTTGAGTGGGAGAGATTGTAAACTGTGCTGAGAAGATGGGGATAGGACAGGAACTGGAGATGAAGAGAAAGGGAATGTGTGTTCATGAAATGTAACATCTCTAGAAATGTATACAGATTTGATTTGAAGGTCCTGCAGTATAAAACCCTTTGTTGTATGTGATAGCCCCAAGAATACACTCCTCTTAGCTCTAAGAGCAAACTTATCTCTGTGAGGCTGGATATATGTTCCAAAGGCTAAGCATCCAAAGACTTTGAGGTTGTCATAAGAAAGAAGAGTATTATATAGGAGCTCATGTGGTGTTTTCTGATGTAGGACAAGAGAAGGGGTTATATTTATGAGATATACTGAATGCTGAATACAAAAGTCCCAATAAGGAAAAAACAGATCAGATTGAAATCTTAGGCCTCTTGCTACTGACAGGATATGTTGATGCTTTCTCTCAACAATGCCATTTTGTTGAGGAGTATGAATGCAACTTGTCTGATGTACAATGCCAAGAGATGAGTAAAATGAAGGCATATTAAGTTCTTGTCCATTGACAGTCTTTATAACTTTTATATGTGTATCAAATTGGACCGAGAGATAATGACGAAACTTTGAACAATGGATCTAGTTTCTGTCTTGGATTTCATCAAGTAAACCCAACAGTATCTACTGTAATCATCAAGAATTGTAAGAAAATATTGTTGTTTATACATGGTACAATATATGTAAGGCCCCCATATGTTATATTTACAATAGCAAAAGGCAAATTAGACAAAGAACTAGAAACTGGAAAGGTAGACCTCTTCTGCTTAGCCAAAGGACAAATAGTACATTGATATTCGTAGTCTGAGATCAGTATAGTAGGATGAACTTTATGTATTTCCTGGACTTTTGATGCTGACTTATGGCCTAGCCTTGTATGCCACAACATAGATTCAAAAAATTGAATAGAGAATGCTTTGGAAAATGTAAGGTGAGGGTGAGAAAAAGAAGTGTCTAGAGCTTTCAATGTGCCTTGAAGATGGTACAGACCTTGACAAACTTCGGCTGAACCAATCATCTTCTTGGTCTTTAGATCCTGAATGATACACAAATTTGACAAAGAAACCTGAATTGTATTGAATTGAGTCAACTTGCTCAAGGACAGCAGATCAAATGCAAATGTAGGAACATAGAATACACTATTCAGGGTCAGGTCATTGTTTACCCTTACAGTACCAATATGAGTGATAGATGCAATCGACTTATCAGGGAGTTTGACAGAGATATTAGAGACTCGTGAGCAGGAATCAAAAAGATGTATACATGAGCAAATATGATCACTAGCTCCAGAATCCAAAATCCAAATGTTTAAGTTTTAGGAATCAGTTTTACCTGACAACTTACCAGGGTTAGCAGCCATATGCGTTGACATCACATCATGGGAGGAGTTAGCCATACTGGGCACATCACTGATGTCCTTGCTTGCCTTTGCACCATGCTCCTGCAAAATGTTCACAATCTGTGCATATTGTTTTGGGGTAAAAACAGGTGTGGACTGAGGAAACACTTGCCCTGACTCCTGCTCATAGGAATTACAGGATTCTTAAGAACTCAACTCTCTTTGGTTAGCTATTTCACTGAACTGCTGATTTCCACCTTCGACATTCACCATATTCACTTGTGTCCTGGGTTTGAATCCTGGTGGATACCCATGCTTTTTATTGCATCTGTCTATTGTATGTCCAGACATATTATAGAACGTACAAAATGGAACTCTGTTATTGCTCCTTCCATATCTTGGAACTTCTTTCCTATTCTCTATGCCTGCGCTTCCTGACGCAATCAAACTCATACCTTCATTCCATGAACCTCTATATCCATATGAGTTAACCTTAGACCCATAGTTAACATTCATAACAGCAGATGGGTTGTTAACAAACGGAGTTTGAGAATGAGTACCCAAAGATAGTAGTTTTCCCTTAAGCTTAACGGCCATAGCAAACGCTGGATTTAAATCAGGAAGGGGTGCTGTCAACAAGATTTGAGACTTAAACTGCCTCAAAATCTTCATTCAAACCTTTCAAAAAATTAATGACATAGTCATCCTCAATAAACTTGCTGATAAAACTACTAACATTGCAGGTGCATCTTCTACATGTGCACACACGAACTGATTTCAGCACTGACAACTCCTCCCAAATTCCTTTCAATTTAGTATAATATATAGAGAAAAGGGGGTTTGAGTGATTTCAAAATAAGTGATCTAAATGCATGACATATACAAAATGTGTGCATGATAGACATGTATGCATGATACATTGTTCATTACTTACCTTATTTAGTTCATATATAATGTTGCCGTACTAACGAGCCGTGAAGCGTTAAAGCTTACATCATATGACAAACATTTGTTGTGTTTATACTATTTTCAGGTGCCACCATTAATGAACTAAACTAGTTCATTAAGTGAAGTACTTAGTTTATTAAACTAAGTAGTTCATTAAAGGAAGCCACATTTGGAAAAGGCACAAAGGCAACAAGTCTAAGGAAGGAAAGTTTTCTCCTCCTCCCCTCATTAATATATATACACGCATATACATATATAAGTGCATATATTTTCAGATTTTTGGAAAAAGGCACATACATATGTATTCCAACGTACTACCGACACGTTATATATTTTACGTACGTACGTTAACGTCACACCACCATACTTAACTCATATTTATGAGTATATTCAGGTCTTATATCATATGATATAAGTCATGGTGATGACAAATTAAATACGACACGTTAAAAGGTTCTAAACCAAAAAATTGTCGTATCGGGCGAATACCGAAACTTCGCCAACGTGTCACGTACTTTCCATAAATAATTGGCCAGCCCCTATACTTCAAAATTTCATAAAACTTTCGTGCACATGACTGTATATTCAGCCAAAAATACTTTCCATGTTGGCACACACAAATCACCCCACATTAAGGCCAAAATGTGAAGATTCCAATTTTAATTTTGACACATGATAGATGGCGCCACTTTAGACCAGCAAGTGCTAAGTTTTAAAGTATATATTATATATATATTATGTGTAACATAATATACATAACATGTGCAAAAGTTGGAATTTAATTAGAGAAAAATCGGGTAATCGATAACTATCGAAAATTCGGTTAACTACGCACACAACACATGGAATGTTTTTGGTACATCATGTGACACGTATCTAGACACTTTTTACATATGTTATACATCTTAAAGTGTTCTAGAAAATTAAATTAAGGGCTGATTGGAATATAACATGTGTGTATCATTGTCTAACGCCACTACAGCTGAGATGGAGCTTATTTGGAGCCTTGTTGGCATATTGATTGGTCAAGAATCAATCATACAATGTTGGCGAATTAAAGAGAGAAGCTACAAATGGTAAGATTTCAAACTTTGTCTCACTTATAACACATGCTGAAAATACAAAGCATGCTAACCTTGGCTGGCCGATTTTTTGACTTTAATATGACATATTTTATCATCTCAAATTATGTGATTGATTGGGAGAAGAAATGGAAGTAATTTGAATATTATTTAAATTCATAAAGTGTGATATTTTATATATCACACATGCTAAAAATTTTTCAGCATGTGTGTGACTTGTGATGGCCGAATTCATGGTCTTGAATGTGTCCAAGTTCATTCTCAATGTGATAAAGATATTTACCATCAATTGGTGATTTATTTCAAAAAGAAAAATCAAAGAAAAATGGTAATATTTTGAATTGTACAACCATGTAACACATGCTGAAAATTCAGCATGGTAAACCACTTAATGGCCGATTTTCATACTTGGTTGGGAAGGAATTTGGTCTTGCAACATTTATGTGATTATCTTGAGCATTATGGAAATAATTTTGTGATTGATATTGGCACATGTTTTAAGTGTTATTCAAAGATTTTTCCAAGTCATCAATGATGACAACATCCAACCAATCATGAAGTGCCAAGTAAGCAAAGCTTAAGTGATCATCCAATGAGAAGGTGACAAGTAAGCAAGACCATGTCACAATGATGTCTTACATTCTCCTAAGGACTTAGAAGATAATTTTCAAGAGGGAGATAGCACCATAGGGGACGGCCACTCAAGCTTAAAAGGAAAGAAGTTGAGCAAAAACAAGACAAGCACAAGCATTGCAAATCAAAGTGATAAAAACGCCTAGCTCTTCTTCTTCTACATTCTCTTTCTTTCTTTCTTCTTGAAAGCCTATTGTATTCATATCTTTCAATCTTGAATAGGCTTGATATATACCACCACATATTCCATATCTTTGTAAAAGATTGATCAAGGTGTGATCAATCTTCATTCTTGCGAGGTGGTGGTGTTCGTGCATATTGTATTCAACGTACAAGGTTTGTAAAGGGTTGGAGTTGGTGTGTAACTCCATCAACCCTGTGGTAAGATGTATTGTGTGTGTGTGTGATTAGTGTGAACCAAGGAAGGTATTCCTTGAACACTGGAGTAGGTTGTTTATAACCGAACCAGTATAAAATTCTTGGTGCCATTTACTTTCAGCATTTACTTTCAGTTACTGCACAGTTTACTCTTTTTGTTGGCGTTCATAAAAATAGTAAACGACTTTCAAAAATTACAAAAATTTCCAGAAAAGTAGCCACACGTTCTAGGGTTAAGTTGGCACAAGTTTCAACCCTTTTGGATAAGTATAAGTCGATCAAACATCAAAAGTTCTGAGACTAGTGCAGTCTGATTTTCAGACTTGCAAAGGTTGAGACTTTGATTGTAATTGACCTATTTTCAAAAAGCATTTTGCAAAACTGTTTCAACCCACTTAAATATAGTGCATAAGGAGTTAATGGTTAAATTTTCAGAGCATTTGGACTTACACACAAACAGGAATAAATTTTTTAAAAACCGTCTACCGTTTCTGGCAGATTCGCGTAATCTGATCATCAACGGTTTTTGAAGGGGTTAAAGGTTGAATTTTAATTTGAAATTTTTAGGGGACTCTCATAACATCTGAGGCTAAGTTCTCTCAAAATTTCAGAATTTTTGGAGACCTATAACCTGGTTTTAAAAACGTTTTAAAACTTGTCCTGGAAACAGAATTTGTTTTCAGAAGTTGAGTTGTTTAGTTTTAAACAAATTTTAAAAATCACACTTTCCGCACCACCTATTCAACCCCCCTTCTAGTGGTGCCTTGCAGATCCTACATAATATTCCGTTACTGTCATGTTATTCTGCCTAACTCTATAAAATTCTTCTTGAAAATCAGATAAACGAAATGAATCTACATTGCCATATCTAAACTTCAGATCATTCCATATGTCAACCGCATCGTCTAACCATACCACACTTTGAGCAATGCTAGGAATTAAAGAGTTAACTAACCAAGTGGTGACCATGTTATTTGCTTTAATCCAGGCATTGAATATCCTTGCACCTTCAGCAGGTCTGTCAATCGAGCCATCCGCGAATCCTACCTTGTTCTTCGATTCAAGTGCTCTCTTAAACGATCTACTCCAACCGTGGTAATTATTTCCGTCCATTAGTGGTTGAACCAATATCATCGAAAGATTATCACTAGGATGAATATAAAATGGATCCTCAGAAGGATCAGTAACTATAGGATGCGTATTCACGCCAGAAAGAGAAGCATTTCTACTAGATGCCATGAACGATCCAAAGTTCATTTATAATCTCTCTGATACCATGTGAAATTTAATGCAAGAATTCAATAGAGAAGATTACTATCAACTAATAACACCAAATTAACCAACAAAATGTAGAAAAAAGGGGGTTTGAGTGATTTCAAAATAAGTGATCTAAATGTATGACATATACAAAACGTGTGCATGATAGACATGTATGCATGATACATTGTTCACTACTTACCTTATTTAGTTCATGTATAATGTTGCCGTACTAACGAGCCATGAAGCGTTAAAGCTTACATCATATGGCAAACATTTGTTGTGTTTATACTATTTTCAGGTGCCACCATTAATGAACTAAACTAGTTCATTAAGTGAAGTACTTAGTTAATACAACTAAGTAGTTCATTAAAGGAAGCCACACTTGGAAAAGGCACAAAGGCAACAAGGCTAAGAAAGGAAAGTTTTCTCCTCCTCCCCTCATTAATATATACACGCCTACATATATATAAAAATATACATTTTATGATTTTTTGAAAAAGGCACGCACACAATTTATTCCAACGAACTACCGACACGTTATATATTATACGTACGTACGTTAACGTCACACCACCATACGTAACTCATATTTATGAGTGTATTCAGGTCTTATATCATATGATATAAGTCATGGTGATGACAAATTAAATACGACACGTTAAAAGGTTCTAAACCGAAAATTGTCGTATCGGGCGAATACTGAAACTTCGCCAACGTGTCAAGTACTTGCCATAAATAGATGGCCAGCACCTACACCTCAAAAATAATCAAAAATTTCGTGCTAATGGTGATATTTTCAGCCAAAAATACTTTCCATGTTGGCACACACAAATCACCCCACATTAAGACCAAAACATGTTAATGGCGCCACTTTAGACCAGCCAAGTGCTTAGATTTAAAGTATATATTATATATATATTATGTGTAACATAATATATATAACATGCACAAAAGTTAGAATTTAATTAGAGAAAAATCGGGTAATCGATAAATATCAAAAATTCGGTTTTCTACGTACACAACACATGGAATATTTGTGGCACATCATATGACACGTATCTAGACACTTTTTACATATGTTATACATCTTAAAGTGTCCTAGAAAATTAAATTAAGGGCTGATTGGAATATAACATGTGTGTATTATTAAATGTGCACTATTTTACAAAGTTAGCAAAAATAAATTTCAGCACATGCACATACTCTATGCAACGCCCCTACAACTGAGATGGAGCTTATTTGGAGCCTTGTTGGCATATTGATTGGTCAAGAATCAATCATAAAATGTTGGTAAATTAAAGAGAGAAGCTACAAATGGTAAGATTTTAAACTTTGGCTCACTTATAACACATGCTGAAAATTTCAGCATGTTGAAACAAGGCTGGCCGATTTTTGCACTTTAATATGATATATTTTGTCATCTCAAATTGTGTGATTTATTGAGAGAAGAAATGGAAGTAATTTGAATATTATTTAAATTCATAAAGTGTGATATTTTATATATCACACATGCTGAAAATTTTTCAGCATGTGTGAGACATGTCTTGGCCGAATTCTTGAGCATAAATGTGTCCCAGTTCATTTCCAATGTGATAAGGATATTTACCATCAATTGGTGATTTATTTTAAAAAGAAAAATCAAAGAAAAATGGTAATATTTTGAACTTTATCTTCATGTATCACATGCTGAAAATTCAGCATGGCATATACTCTTAAATGGACAATTTTTGTGTCTTAGTAAGGAAGGAATTATGTCTTGCAATTTATGTGACAATCTTGTGCATTATGGAAATAATTTTATGATTGATATTGGCACATGTTTTGAGTGTTATTCTCAGATTTTCCAAGTCATCAATGATGACAACATCCAACCAATCATGAAGTGCCAAGTAAGCAAAGCTTAAATTATCATCCAATAAGAAGATGCCAAGTAAGCAAGACCATGTCACAATGATGTCTTACATTCTCCCAAGGACTTAGAAGATAATTTTCAAGAGGGGGAGGACCCAAGGGGGACGGCCATATGACATTAAAAGGAAAGAAGAGGAGCAAAAAAAGATAAGCACAAGCATTGCAAAACAAGTGATCAAAAACGCCTAAGCCTCTTCTTCTACATTCTCCTTCTTTCTTTCTTCTTGAAAGCCTATTGTATTCATATCTTTCAATATTTAATAGGCTTGATATAGACCACCACATATTCCATATCTTTGTAAAAGATTGATCAAGGTGTGATCAATCTTCATTCTTGCGAGGTGGTGGTTTTCGTGCATATTGTACTCAACGTAAAAGGTTTGTAAAGGGTTGGAGTTGGTGTGTAACTCCATCAACCCTGTGGTAAGGTGTATTGTGTGTGTGTGATTAGTGTGAACCAAGGAAGGTGTTCCTTGAAGACTGGAGTAGGTTGTTTATAACCGAACCAGTATAAAATTCTTGGTGCCATTTACTTTCAACATTTACTTTCAGTTACTGCACAATTTACTCTTTTTGTTGGCGTTCATAAAAATAGTAACGACTGTCAAAAATTACAAACATTTTCAGAAACATAGCGACACGTTCTAGGGTTAATTTGGCACAAGTTTCAATCCTTTGGGATAAGTATAAGTCGATCAAATATCAAAAGTTCTGAGACTAGTGCAGTCTGATTTTCAGACTTGCAAAGGTTGAGACTTTGATTGTAATTGACCTACTTCCCAAAAGAATTTTGCCAAACTGTTTCAACCCACTAAAATATAGTGTATAAGGAGTTAGTGGTTAAATTTTCAGAGCATTTGGACTTACAAACAAATAGGAATAAATTTTTCAAAACCGTCTACCGTTTCTGGCAGATTCGCACAATCTGATCATCAACGGTTTTTGAAGGGGTTAAAGGTTGAATTTTAATTTGAAATTTTTAGGGAACCCTCATAACATCTGAGGCTAAGTTCTCTCAAAATTTCAGAATTTTCAGAGACCTATAACCTGGTTTTAAAAACATTTTAAAACTGGTCCTGGAAACAGAATCTGTTTTCAGAAGTTGAGTTGTTTAGTTTTAAACAAATTTTAAACACCATACTTTCCGCACCACCTATTCAACCCCCCTTTTAGTGGTGCCTTGCAGATCCTACACAAAATTCATTGATCGAAGAATGAATAAGAGGAGAGGAAGTACAGGACAAGGAGAACAAAGCTTGAGAGAAAAGGAAATTCTTCAAAACTTAGCCCGGTAGAATTGGTAACCGCTAGTATTTAAAACAAAAAATATCTACGCATAATGATCAAAATACCTGTAACCAAATAACCCATGCTCTTGTTATTTAAGGGTAAAATGGTCAATTTCCTCCATTTAAAACGTTGTCGCTTCATCTGTTAGTGTATGTGCCCTAGGCCATGTTTTGGATATTTATGTTATGCATTTATTATTAATAAAAGAGGTTTTATTATCATTATTGTTGGTTAGTATGTTACACAATTTTGATATATGTCCCCGATTCATTATTGTTATAGAGATAAAATAATTTATAATCAGTATGAATATTGATTTGATAATCATGAGATGATTATGTGTATGGTGATACGAATCAATCTCATAGATACTTGTTAGAGAACAGTGTATTGAATAGACCCATCATGAGATTACAACATGGATTAGCGTCATAAGTAAATCTCACGATAGTCATGTTTTAATCCTTTGACTTGAGATTGTCATAGTTTCCAACATAAGGACTATTATATTTTGACATGATCAAACGTTATCCGTAATTGGATAATAATAAAGGTCATGATTGAATGTGATAGAAATTATGTAGAGGATATTGAACAGTCAACATAAAATTTGTCCCTCTCTTTTGAGAGTGATATCTTTGGGCCCCTCGATTAGTGAGACTGTGAAATGCATGGCCGTGCTCAAATGATTTGATAGTGTAATCAATATCATTTGTTTTATCAGTCTACTTAGAGATCGAGTAATCATATGTTTGAACAATATAAGTATGACGCTGACCATGACTTATGTTCAAACTAGATATCGTGTGACAAAGGGATTAATGCATGTACTATTATTAGGCTAGTTGGACTTTACTCGTATTAATTGGGTAGTCGTAATGCCTTGCTAGAGGCCAATTACGACTTGTTGGTTTAATAGCGATTTAATCAGCTGCCAATTAATATGGGCCTATCGGGTCACACACAAGAATGCGTATGGCTGAGATTAATAATATTAATAATATTAATATTGGATATTAATTATTATTATTATTATTATCGTTTTAATATTAATAATATTAATATTGGATATTAATTATTATTATTATTATTATTATTATTAATTTTGTTTTTTATGTATATATTTATATCATCGAATAATAACAGATAATCCATATCTGATATGGATTTTGATTGGTTTTATCTAATCCTAACAGAATCCGTATCTGGTACGGATTATGATAGACGTTGACAAATCCGATCTGGAATCAGATTTTGATATCTATATATATGTATGGAGCTTGGCGTATCATGTACATCAAGCAATCAGTAAAAACGAAATAGCAGAAAATGAAAGATCCTAGAATTGTTTTTGTGAAAAACGAGTTCTTCAGCCGCGCCGTTTGAAGAGCTAGCACTCCGGGCGGAAGCGTTCGTGTGGATGCCGACAGAGGGTGTTCGTGATTTCGCACCTCTTCCATCTGCAGATTTCGAATCTACGGAGGTAATTTTTGATTTTTTTGTCGAATTAAACGAACAAAATGGATCCTCGGTAGGAAATCAGAGATCAAGTCTTGTTTTTCCGCTACGCGTTTGGCAGTGATCTCATTCGATTTCCTAACATCATCTTCTTCCTTTCGCTGCATACAATGTAACACCTAGACCTTTCAATCTCTGATTGCACATCTGAATTGCAAGATTGCTGCTCCAATCTGTGCGGATCACCTTTAACACTTTCTTGGTCCAGGACTTTAACAGCATGTGACAATTTCCCATAGTCATACTTAAATCTCACGTTAGCCACCAAAAATGCAATTTTCCACCTCACTTATTCAACTACATGCGATCAGCCAATTTACTTTCATATAAAATCATACGATTACATTCTTCAATTCATATCTTATGTCAAAATCAATGTTGTCTAGATAGACCCCTACCACTTGGCAATTATACAAATTTCTGTTAGGTCCCTTAGAACACACTAGAAGGAGCGGTTGAATAGTGTGTTCACCAAGTATGGATATTTTCTGGATATTTTTTGTTTTAGAGTGCAACCAATACTTGGAAGTGTTCTTTAGAAAGAATAAAGACTTGTAAGAAAGTAAAGGACACAAATGTATAGAGGTTCAAGTGAAATGACTCTACTCCTCTACCTTCTTGATTTTTCACAAGAAGGATTTTGAAAAGGGGATTGTTATTTCTATGGGGAAAACAACAATCAAAACAAAATCCAACAAAATGGAAAACTAGGCAACACGCCTAGACCACAACCGAGAATCTAACCCTTTGAAGTCTAGCCTCCAAAGATCTTCTTTGCCCTCAAAGAAATCTTGTAGGGAGAATAGTGCACCACAACACTATCAACTAAACCTTCAAAGTCTAGAAAACTCAAACAAGAAGCACCATTGCTCCTTGACCAACAATCTACATAGCCTCTCACAATCTGTACTCACCAATAAGAAGACTCTTCTTCTTCTTACAATAATCACTCTCAACAATAAAGTAAAAATGTGCAAAGTTTACAACTAGCTTGAGAGCTTGAGCTTTGAGAGAAAACTTGAGAGCATGAGTTGTAGAAAGTTGGAGAAGAAAAGAAGAAAACCCTTGCTTTTATCAATCTTTAGATTTCTTCCCGTTTTAAAACCTTTGCAGAGCCAATAATGGGTTTTGGCATCTTGTGTTGGTATGTCCTCATCATTGGAGATCTCCCTTTGTCATGTAGCAACACTTTTGGAGAGATTTCAAAAAGAAAGCCAAGAAAGAAAACCTGGCATCTTCAGATTTGAGGGAGGACCTGTGAAAATAGCACTAAAAGAAGAGGGTACAAAGAGTCAACTGATGTTAGAAAGTGAAGCAAAAGACCTTTGTAACGCTGGTCACATGAAGCGCCTAATGTGTTTAATGAACAGGCGTTCGATGTGACATAGAGCGCTTAATGTGAAAATGAACAGGCGTTCGAAGTCACATTAAGTGCCTTATGTGGGCAGCTGAAGGCGTTCGAAGTCACATGAAGCGCCTAATGACACCCTTCTTGCTTGTTCGAACTAATTCTGATATTTTTCAGAAAGTACTTAGTGTACGTGCCCATTCTGGGGGGAAGTACTTTTGACTTGGTGGTACACATGAAGCGCCTAATGTAGGCGTTCAAAGTGTACTGCCTTTTTGCCAGAACACATGAAGCGCCTAATGTAGGCGTTCGAAGTGTTCGGGCTTCCATACACTTCACATGAAGCGCCTAATATAGGCGTTCCAAGTGTACGCACATCCAGACACTTCACATGAAGCGCCTAATGTAGGCGTTCGAAGTGAACTGGATTCCACCAAGGCACATGAAGCGCCTAATGTAAGCGTTCGAAGTATACTGACTTCCAACGACATCACATATGGCGCCTAATCCACCGTTTGAAGTACAAACTTGTGCAAATCAACAAAACTTAAACTTTGTTTTAACATTCTCCCTCTTTTTGATGATTTCACAACATGCATAACCTTTTAAAGTTAGCTCCCCCTTACTTTATGCTCCCCCTCACTTGGTGCAAGAAAAAATAACTTGGAAAGAACAAAGTGATGATGCAATTAACTGAACAACATCATTTGAAAATTAGTAAAATACCAAGTAAAAAATTCTTGCAAAAGAAATGAAATTTTCATATATCAACAACAAAGAAATTACATATTATCACCACTAGCACCTCCTCTTGGAGGTGTGAGTCCACTAAACCCAAAACCACCACTAGTGGCAAAATCAGCGAAGCCGCCCATGCCCATGGACCCTTCAACATCACCAGAGCCGCCTGCACCATCACCACCACCACCACCACTTTCTCCCCCTAAATCATCAAAATTAGCGGAAAGAGCCCACGGACTGATCTGCATGAAGGCATTTTTGAATGCATTCATGCGAAGTTCATTTCGCACATGCCGAGCTTCATGCTCAGCATCACGAAGATGCAACTGTTGAACAGTCTGTTCAAGAGAGGCTATTCGTGATAGCAACTCAGATGAATTGCTACCACCTGTATCTTCTTGAGGTCCCTCATCAACCTCATCATCAACGTCAGGAATGGTAGTGATTTTCTGTTTTTGAGAATCTATGGTTTGAGCAATGTTGTAGTTGTCGTAAAAGTCAGTCTTGGCCACCATTGTCAAATCGGCATCAGGGATATCAATACCCTTGTACTTTATTAGAACAGTGACAATGTTTGCAAAAGGCAAGGATTTTCAGCCTTTCCTTAGTGCTGCCATCATGACTTCAACAAGAATCCATGGAAAGTTGAGCTGAGTCTGGTGTTTGATACGATAAGCAACATAGAAAACCATATTGCTTGAATTTCTAGTTGACTTACCATTTACACAGTAAGTGACCACAGCCAGCAAAATGCGGTCCACCAGAGGCATGTTTTGAGTCTTCTTGGAGGGAAGGTACCCCAGATCGAACTTCACGTCCTGTTCACGAATGCCATACTTGCTGCTCCAGTCAAAAACAGAGAAATCTGACAGCCCCTCATTTCTGACTCCAATAACATCACAGATTTCTTGGATAGAGAAGCTGAGGAGTGTACCAGCAACGACAGTATTGATAGAGAAGGGCCGGGACTCAGATTGTGGAGTTATCCACATGTTTGCGTAAAAGAGCATGGCGTGATCGCGAGAGAAGTTCATCATATCATCTCGAGACCAGAGAGGCATCCAGCCTTGATGGTCCAGTAAGGAGATGACCTGATGAATGTTGTGATTTTCTGTGAAGTTGGTAATCCGAACAATTTTGAGAGGCACAACAGGTCCCTTACTGAAGATCCATTCTTGAAACAAGAGATGGGAGTAGGTAGACAAGTGGGCGCCTTTGGCCACATGAGGAGGTGGTTTTGTCACATCCGTATCAAGTTTTTTCATCCAAGGAAAATTTACCTTGGATAGCCCTTCGCGGATGGAAATCAGTTCTTGCGGTTCAACAACTCCCACAATTTGCTTGCGTTTTTGGCTCCGGGGGCGTTTGGATGGTCCTGCTGAAGCCATTGAATAGAGTTTGATTAAAGGTTGGGAAAAATAAAAGGCTTGAAAGAGTGGAGTGATCTGAGTAAGAAGAGATGAAAAGAGAGGGTTGAAATATAAAGGAGATGAAAGGAAGATGAAGAGATTTAATGTTAATGGTGAGAGGATAATGGAGGAGTGGGAGTAAATGTGGAGAGTGGAAGAAGATGAGGAGTTGGGGAAGATAAAGAGGTTGGGAAATGGAGTAGTGGAGACGTGGGAAAACGTGGGAAGATGTGGGAAAGAGTAATGGCGGCAGGAATTGATGACTCTTGAATGGCGCGAAAACTGAAGACACGGCAGAAATGATAGTGAAGAAGCAGGGTTTAGGCGCCTGAAGCGACTTCGAACGGCAAAACAGGATGAAGCGCTTAAAGTCACTTTGAACGGTTGTGAAAAGTAAGATTGAGCGCTTAATGACACTTCGAACAAGTGAACATATTTAGATAAAGCGCTTAATCCAACATCGAACACTAGGGTTAAGGAACATAAAGCGCCTAATGTCACTTCGAAAGAGTGACATCCTTAACATCAGGCGCTTGATGTGACATCGAACGCCTGAACTAACTGTGATGAAGTGCCTTATGTATAATGACCTTGAAAATTTGAAAATTTTCTTGCTCAATACTCAAGATGGGTTATATCAACCAATGTTGAGTAACCCCAACCTACTTCTTATAGATGCAAATACATCACTGGGTAAGGGTTTCGTGAATATGTCTGTTAATTGGTCTCGTGTAGGAAACAATTCCACACTTACCAAGTTCTTTTGTACACTATCACGGATGAAATGATACCTCACTTCAATGTGCTTAGTCCAACTATGTTGGACGGGATTTTGTGCAATATTGATAGTAGACGTGTTATCACACAAAATTGGCACCTTAGAGAAGTGAATGTTATAATCATTTAATGTGTTTGTCATCCATAGCAATTATGCACAACAAGAGGCGGCCGACACATATTCGGATTCCGCCGAGACACAACAATCTCCAAGAAACTGACAAGTTCCGGAGGTGCTCTTCCTATCAACAAGACTCCCCGCACAATCGAAGTCAAAATATCCTCTTAAATCAAAACATGCATTCTTAGGATAAAATAGACCAAATTTCAAAGTACTTCTAAGGTATCTAAGGATGCATTTTACCACAATAAAATGCATCTCCCTAGGATCACTTTGAAATCTAGCACATAAGCACACTGCATGTAAAATATCGGGTCTATTAGCCGTCAAATAAAGTAGACTACCTATAATGCCACGATACAAGGTTACCTCGACATGCTTTCCCTTTTCATCCTTGTCAAGCTTGGCACTTGTACTCATAAGAGTATTTACTTCTCTTCCTTCACCAAAGTTGTACTTTTTGATCAAATCCTTTGTGTATTTGGTTTGGGAAATGTACACGCCCTCTTCGGTTTGCTTGATTTGTAATCCAAGGAAATGGTAGAGTTCGCCTATCATGCTCATCTCGGACTCACTTTGCATAAGACTAGCAAATTTCTCACAAAGACAATTGTTAGTAGCACCAAAAATAATATCATCAACATATACTTGAACAATTAATTGATTTCTACCATGTTCTTTTATGAACAAAGTAGTGTCAACTTTACCTCTTGAAAAACCATTATTAAGAAGAAAAGTACTTAACCTCTCGTACCAAGCTCTTGGAGCTTGTTTGAGGCCATAAAGAGCCTTTTTAAGTTTGAAGACATGATGTGGTGAATCATGACATTCAAACCCGGGAGGTTGTGTAACATACACTTCTTCTTGAATAACACCATTCAAGAAGGCGGATTTAACATCCATTTGGTAAACTTTAAGATCCCTATAACACGCATATGCTAATAACATCCTAATTGCCTCAAGCCATGCTACGGGTGCAAATGTCTCATCAAAATCGATACCTTCTTCTTGACGGTATCCTTGAGCAACTAACCTAGCCTTGTTTCTAGTGACATTACCTTGATCATCCATCTTGTTATGAAAAACCCATTTCTTACCAATAATAGGATGATCGTGTGGTTTGGGAACTAACTCCCAAAATCACTTCTCTCAAATTGGTTTAATTCTTCTTGCATAGCCAAGATCCAATTTTCATCAAGAAATGCATCTTTAACATTTTTAGGCTCTATAAGAGAGACAAATGCATTCTCTCTATATTGCCTTCGTGTGGTGTTACCCCTATTTAAATCACCTATGACCAACTCGTGCGGGTTGGAACTTTTGTGCTTAAATAATCTAGGAAGATTGGAGACATCTCCTCCAATTTCCTCATGATCATGTTCCGGAGGTGATGAACCTTCATCATTCACATGAATCTCATTTTCCGGAATGTGTGATGCATTTTCTACATTTTGTGTATCAACACGAGTATGAGAAAAATTTCTATTTGACTCACTAAGTTCATGCACATAAGATGGAGGAGTACCTTCAATAGGTTCTACTCTCAAGTCAATGAAGATGTTTACATTTGGAGGATCATCAACAATCTCTTGTTGAGGAACAACCATAGGAATATCCTCAAGAATTTCTTCTTGAGGAGTCACATCTTCATTTTCTTCACAATCCTCATTAAGTTTAGGTTCGTCACTAAGTGACCCATTAAACTTAACATGGATTGATTCTTCCACCTTTTGACTCCTTTTGTTGAAAACACGAAATGCCTTACTATTTGAGGTATAACCTAAAAAGATACCTTCATCCGCTTTGAGGTCAAGTTTGTCCAAAGTATCCTTGGTATTAAGTATGAAACACTTGCAACCACAAACTTTAAAATACCCAATGTTGTGAACTTTTCCATTCCAAAGCTCATAAGGTGTCACATTTATGTATGGTCTCAAATATACACGATTAATCACATGGCAAGCGACATTTACCGCTTCGGCCCAAAAATATTTGGGCAAACCGAACTCATTCAACATTTCTCTACACATTTCTTGTAGAGTTTTATTCTTTCGTTCGGCCACACCATTTTGTTGTGGAGTTCTAGGTGCCGAAAGGTCATGTGAGTATCCTTTGGATACACAAAACTTTTCAAAATCACCATCAAACTCACCACCACGATCACTACGGATGGTCTTAATGGTGTCGCCCACGTGATTTTCCAATCGTCTACTTAGGTTCATAAATTCACTACATGCATCACTTTTCTTAGCTAGAAACATCACCCATGTATAACGAGTATAGTCATCTACTACCACGAATGTATAATGTTTACCACCCAAACTTTTTGTTCCAACATCCCCATACAATCCATATGAAGCAATTGTAGGGTTTGGAGGCGGATATATTTGTCTTGGGTTTGAAGCTTGTTTTCACAAGCTTCGCCTTTTGACAAGTGTCACATGAGTCATGGTTTTCTAAACTCATTTTTGGAAGGCCTCGGACTTTATTATTTTCGCAAATAAATTTAAATGTTTTGAAACATACATGTCCGAGACGTCTATGCCATAGTTGCGTCAAATCATTCTTAGCAACTACGCAAGATAGATTTTGAGAAACCAAATCATTGATGCTAAGTTTGTAAATATTTTTGAAACGCAAAGCCTCAAATAAGATATCATTACCCTTTTTCACAACACAATTTGTTTTCAAAAACGTTACCTCATAATTAGCATCACATAGTTGAGTGACACTTATCAAGTTAAACTTAAGACCTACAACATATAAGACATCACTAAGAGAGAAGGAATCGTTACCCACAATACCATGTCCTTTGATTTGGCCTTTGCTACCTCCAAATCGGACAACTCCTCCATCTTGCATAGTGACTCTATGAAAGAGACGTTTGTCTCCCGTCATATGGTTAGAACACCCACTGTCCACGACCCATTTGACATTCTTGTCTTCGCTTTCTCCATTGCGTGCTAGGACCTACAAATGAACCACATGAATTTGGTACCCTTTTTGTTTTGGGTCCTTGAAGGTTAGTAACCTTCATTTCGCCTTTCGGCACCCACACAAGATTCTTGTTATTTTTAGCCCTACGTACTCTTTCTACATGACCTTTCCTATTACAATAAAAACATGTAGGAGTATGCTTGTGAGATTGTGCATGCTTGTGCAAATGCTTGTGCGTAGGCACATTTCATGATTCCTTTTTAGGAACAACCTTCTTTGGAATCGAAGAAGGTTTTTGTTTCACGACATGGACCAAAGGTTGTGATGCCTTTGGTGCATTTTCCTTTGCTTTAGGCATGTGCCTTTGTTTCTTCAAGGAGATTTTAGACTCCTTGACTACTTGTGCTTGTTCCTTTTTCTTTCCCTTCTTAGATGCATACATGGAACTAGGCTTGATTTTAGCTTTCATGATTGGCCTAGATGCATCCTTAACCTCTACCTTTGTAGCACTTACCCTTGAATCATTTTTCTTCTCATCAAGGGCTTGAGCACATGATTTCATCAAATCATGTTTCTCTTCTAGTGCAATCACATGCATGGTCAAAAATATGTCATGCCCAAGTTGTAATGCAATGTGATCTTCTAACGTGTCATTGTATTCATTTAAGCATGCTCTAAATTCCTTCTTGACACGTTTATATTTTAAATCTAAGAGGTCATTTTCTTGCACTAGATCATCTCGTTCATCAATTAATCCATAGTGAGATGAAATATTGCATATCTCCATGTCATCGTCGATGGCCATGAGTGCACTTGTTTAGATCATCTTGAACCACACCCGTGAGTGCAAGATCATCATGGTCCCCATTGTCGCTCTCGGACCCGGAAAGAATGCGCTCCCAATGGGCTACTTCTGCTTGCAAGGCCTTCTTCCTTTGGTAGATGGCCTTCTTGTCTTTGAGTTGCGGCTCCTTCACCCGACAATCCTTCATGAAGTGACCAAACTTCCCACATTTATAGCATTTGTTGTCTTGGTCCTTCACCTTGTCCTTGGAGAATTTATCTTTGATGAATCTTTTCGTTTCATCCTCATTCTTTCTTGCAAAACATCAGAATCTTCTAACAAGAAGTCCGACTTCATCATCCGAGTCCTCCGACTCGCAGGCAAGAGCTTTTGTAGAGTGGCGAATGGGGTCGTTCTTTTCTTGCACATCAAGATGAATCTCATAAGTGATGAGATTCTCATATAGCTCATCCAAGGAGATGGTCTCCAGATCCTTGGACTCCTCAATGGACGTCACTTTTGCGTTCGGTTATCTTCCTAATCTATTTAGGAAGCAATGATTGAGATCCTCTTGTTCTATTTTCTTGCCAACCGCAGTGAGAAAGTTGACAAGTTTGGTAAATCTTTGGATGGACTCTTTGATCTTTTCACCTTTGGGGACAGTGAAGTGGTAGAATTGTTTGATCAACTGTCTCCTTTTTGCCTTCCTCACTTGAGATGTTCCTTCGTGGATCATCTCAAGCTTTGTCCAAGCCTCATGAGCGGATTGGACTCCTTGAATCTGAGCTCTCTCATTTGGAGTAAGAGAGCTATTCAAAATAGCAAGAGCTTTGCTATTTATGGCAAACTGTAACTCCTCTTCAGGAGTAGGATCATCAATATCAAAAGGAATGGTGGAACCTTTTGAAACCTCTCTCCATATCTTGTACCCACATGAACAAAGATATGTTTCCATGTTTGATTTCAATAGTGGGTAGTTGAGAGGATCAAACATAGGAACTTTGACATGGACACTTGAAATAGAAGGGAGAAGTGTCTCTTGCCTCGTTCTTCTTGAGACATCACCACTTGGGGAACTAGCATCATCAAAAACATAGGGATCCATACTCTAATGATCAAATCTTGTATTTGAACTCAAATGAACAAGATTAGGCTCTGATACCAATTGTTTGGTCCCTTAGAACACACTAGAAAGGGGGGTTGAATAGTGTGTCCACCAAGTATAGATATTTTCTGGATATTTTTCGTTTCAGATTGCAACCAATACTTGGAAGTGTTCTTTAGAAAGAATAAATACTTGTAAGAAAGTAAAGAACACAAGGATGTATAGAGGTTCAAATCAAATGACTCTACTCCTCTACCTTCTTGATTTTTCACAAGAAGGATTTTGAAAAGGGGATTGTTATTTCTATGGGGGAAACAACAATCAAAAACAAAATCCAACAAAATGGAAAACTAGGCAACATGCCTAGACCACAACCGAGAATCTAACCCTTTGAAGTCTAGCCTCCAAAGATCTTCTTTGCTCTCAAAGAAATCTTGTATGGAGAATAGTGCACCACAACACTATCAACTAACCATTCAAAGTCTAGAAAACTCAAACAAGAAGCACCCTTGCTCCTTGACCAACAATCTACACAGCCTCTGACAATCTTTACTCACCAAGAAGAAGCATCTTCTTCTTCTTACAATAATCACTCTTAACAATAAAGTAAAAATGTACAAAGTTTACAACTATCTTGAGAGCTTGAGCTTTGAGAGAAAACTTGAGAGCATGAGTTGTAGAAAGTTTGAGAAGAAAAGAAGAAAACCCTTGTTTTTATCAATCTTCAGATTTCTTCCCATTTGAAAACCCTTGCAGAGCCAATAATGGGTTTTGGCATCTTGTGTTGGTATGTCCTCATCATTGGAGATCTTCCTTTGTCATGTAGCAATACTTTTGGAGGGATTTCAAAAAGAAAGCCAAGAAAGGAAACCTGGCATCTTCAGATTTGAGGGAGGACCTGTGAAAATAGCACTAAAAGAAGAGGATACAAAGAGTCAACTGATGTTAGAAAGTGAAGCAAAAGACCTTTGTTACGTTGGTCACATGAAGCGCCTAATGTGTTTAATGAACAGGCGTTCGATGTGACATGGAGCGCTTAATGTGAAAATGAACAGGCATTCGAAGTCACATTAAGTGCCTTATGTGGGCAGCTGAAGGCGTTCGAAGTCACATGAAGCGCCTAATGACACCCTTCATGCTTGTTCGAACTAATTCTGATATTTTTCAGAAAGTACTTGGTGTACGTGCCCATTCTGGGGGGAAAAGTACTTTTGACTTGGTGGTACACATGAAGCGCCTAATGTAGGCGTTCAAAGTGTACTGCCTTTTTGCCAGAACACATGAAGCGCCTAATGTAGGCGTTCGAAGTGTTCGGGCTTCCATACACTTCACATGAAGCGCCTAATATAGGCGTTCGAAGTGTACGCACATCCAGACACTTCACATGAAGCTCCTAATGTAGGCGTTCGAAGTGAACTGGATTCCACCAAGGCACATGAAGCGCCTAATGTAAGCGTTCGAAGTATACTGACTTCCAACCACATCACATAAGGCGCCTAATCCACTGTTTGAAGTACAAACTTGTGCAAATCATCAAAACTTAAACTTTGTTTTAACAATTTCATCACGGTTTACTACTCAAATACATACATATATGTCTATATTAAGTATATATAAACATACATACCTTATATTATATTAAATTCATAGAATACTTTAACAAGCAAATTCTTTCGTCTTTTTTCTAGGAAAAAACCTTCGACAGTGCCAATAATTTCAAAGCAATTATAGTTTTAAGCATTTGCACATATATTATCCATATATATACATACATATATATACCCGGCACAAGACATGTTACTATATACATTAAGACAAGGCAATTAAAATATGTATGCACCCAAAGAGTGGGCGGCCAGTGGCTGTCCGCAACTTCATAAGAATTGGCCTTTTATATATTTATTTACATATATATTTGTATATTCGACCACACACACAAACATGTATATACATTCATCTACGCATTAAAATTTACTTATGCATGATCCATATTTTGTTAAGAAAATAATGATATGGATTTCATAAATTCATAATAAGCAATGAGAGGATACTTGCATCGGTCCGTTTATACTATACCGTTATCCGATTCAGGTCTCGATCAACAAAGTTCCTCTTTTTGTTCTCCTATAGCAAGGCTGGGCGAATAGGTTAAAAGGGAAAAGAAGGATTCCCGTTGCTATTTGATGTGGTGTATGGTTTGGAAGACAATGCTGCCCTAGGAGACGAAGCTGTATCTTACTACAAAAATATGTTCACGCAGGAGCCTGTTATTGCTGTTTGGCACCTTTGTCCAAGCAGTGCCGCTGGCCCAGACGGTTACAATGGCCATTTCTTCAGAACATGCTGGGATATTATACATTTGGATGTTACACTCTCCATTCAAGAATTCTTTTTAGGCGTTCCTCCTCCCCAGGTAATGGTCTCATCTCTAATAACGTTAATACCAAAAAAATCCCATCCATCAACGTATGCATACTTTCGTCCAATATGTCTATCAAACATCATCAGTAAGGTGACTACCAGAATCATTGCTTCGAGGCTAAATACTGTGTTGCCGAAAATAATCTCTCCTGAGCAAATTGGCTTTCTCAAAGGCCACGATATCAGTGAACATGTTCTAATGGCAAATGAGATGGTACATCTAATTGATAAGAAAGTTCATGAGGGAAACGTGCTGATCAAACTGCCCATGACAAAGGCTTTTGACAGAGTTAGTTGGCCGTATTTGGAGGCAATGCTCAATAAATTTGGGTTTGCATCACGTTTCATTCGTATTATAATGAATAACATGAGTATATCCAAGCTTTCAATCGCCATTAACGGATATTCTTATGGATTTTTCTCCCCCACACGCGGCGTTAAACAGGGAGATCCATTGTCTCCTCTATTGTTCATCATTTGTTCAGAAGGTTTCAGCCGTGGTATAAACAGTCTCTTCAACACTGGCTCACTCTGAGGTTTCTCATTGGGTCGAACTCAACCAGTTTCTCACCTAGCATATGCGGATGACTTATTATTATTTTTAAATGCGTCTACACAAAACTTGCGGAGGTTCCAATCATTCTTACACACTTATCAATAATCATCTGGACAGTTAGTCAACTATGCAAAGAGCCAATTTGTCGCTAGCTCTTACATCTCGCAACAACTCAACGCCATTTCTCAGATTTTAACAATGCCATCCTCAACACTACCGATAAAATACTTGGGCTCCTATCTCTATCGTGGTGTTAATCGGTCAACATACTGCACCACTTTGATTCAACAATTTGATGCTGCTCTAACTGGATGGGCCAGCCGACTGCTTTCCCCAGGAAGTAGCTTGGTCTTATTAAAATCAGTGCTGACTGCTATGCCATTACACATATTAGCGGCGTCTCGTCTACCTAAAAGTTCTATCAATACACTTAATCGGAAAATTGCATCCTTCATATGGAATGACAAGCATCATTGGATATCATTCGCGGACATATGTTACCCAGAAACAGAGGGAGGGCTAGGTGTTCGTAACTTGACTCACATTCAAACTGCTTATGATTGCAAACTATGGTGGTCTTATCATAATACCACCACACTATGGTCAACTTACATGCACAATCGCTATGAGTCGCGACATGATTATTTGCCACACATTTACGACTCTCCAGGATGGAAAAGATTATGCTCTATACACTCTCTATGCAATCAGCTGTCAACTAGCATCCCAAACCCAGTTTGGAATACCACTGCTTCTGGTCTTTTTTCCATTCGGCAGGCCTATGAAGATGTTAGACCAATTCGAGCAAAACTTTTTTCACATAAATTCATATGGTGGTATGGAATACCAAAGACAATCAGCATTTTTACTTGGAGACTAAATTACATGGCGCACTCCCTATAGAAGATAACCTGAAACGATTTACTACTGCTTGTCCTAGTATTTGTCCATTTTGCCATGCAGCTTCGGAAAATCAACATCACATATTCATTACGTGCCTAACAATCCGACCTACATGGCAGAAACTATCGATATTATTAGACGGACCACATAACCGACCGTCAACGCTCCGATCACATTTGCTACAATGGTGGCTATAGTCTTCTGCTATAACACTCAAAGGCAATCTTCGTGTTGTTGGACCTATTATGCTGTGTTGGTCTATCTGGAGAATCTATACAAATCATACATATGGGGATGCAGACTTACCACTCACACGACAATCTTGCTACGACTGGACTTCTGCCCTACATGGAATAAAATTAGTGCAATATGACTTTTCCCTCATAGAAGCTGGATTATCTGCAAAGCTGCAGCCAAAAACTATATTGCCACTCAAATGGAGCCTTCCACCATCAAGCAAATTAAAACTCAACGTGGATGTCTCAGCAACAAAAGCTTACTCGTCGGCAGGTGCAATTCTTCGGGACTCATTAGGACATATGATTGCGACTCTTTCCTTCAGGCTTCCTTATATGACATCCCTACGCACGGAAACACAAGCCATATTATATATTCTCATGTTCTTTGGACAACTGCAACGACAACTAATCATTGAAACAGACTACCTTCAAGTCACACAGCCGACTACACACTTGACAAATTCGCCGGAATACAAGCAATTACAGCTTTTTCTCCAGCTAACGGGTAGTCAACTTACTTTCATCCCTAGAAAGATCAACATGGTTGCTCATCACTTGAGTCAATTTGCACGTATAATGCCAGCTACACGGCTATACACTTCTGTCATTCAGCTGCCACCCACGGCACATGGTTTCTATCATACAGATGGGGTTCTACAAGCTTTGCGAATATAATTATTACGGCTCATCCCTCTGTGTCATTGCCTGTATTATCGTGATACAGGCAACTTTGGTACGTTTAACCACTACACTTACACATTTACATGTGTCTTTTGATAGCGAGTTACTTATATTGTTGCCCTTAGTCTTAGGACTAAGGGCAACATCGGTATGTTGCAGTGATCTATATATGATAACTTGGCACATCCTCATTACATCGCTTGACACTAACGTGATATGTCAAGCTTTCTTGCGAGGAAACCACTATCTGCTGCTCAATACACAATGGCTGACACAACTTATGCGTTGCATCAATGACTCGTCACGATATACTACTGTCTCGATTGTATCTTGGTCGCAATATTCTATCATGTAGATGGGGTGCCACATACATTGCGCATATAAAGATCATGCCTCATCACTTTGTATCGTTGCTGTACTGTCATGATACAGGCAACTCTGGTATGTCTGGTCACGACCCTGCCACAACTACATATGTCTTTTGATAGCGAGTTACTTATATTGTTGCCCGCAGTCTTCAGACTATGGGCAACATCGATATGTTGCAATGATTCTTATATGATAATCTGGAACACGCTCATTACATCCATTGACACTAATGTGCTTTGTCATGCTTTCTTGCGAGGAAACCAATATCTGCTCCTCAAACCACAATGGCGGAACTCTTTTATGCGTTTCAACAACATTTAAACACAACATATCACTGCTTCAAGCTTACCTTGGTGGCATTACAATGTTGATCACAGCAATCATTGCCCTCCAGTCAATACCTTTGAAGATTTGACATGCTACATTCTTTTTTACTTAGCTTTCGCATATAGGCAGCATCACTCCAATTATATAAATATGTACGCTTTTTCCTTCGCCAAGGTTTTATCCACAAGGGTGGTTTTACTTGGCAAGGTTTTAATGCAGCATATCATATATGATTGGAGACTGCACATTATTGCTACTTTACACTTCCATTTTTCGTACGATATACATTATTGTAATATGGTTGCCTCCACCACAAGTGAGGAATTTCTAACTTAATAAAAGCTTGCCTTATTCAAAAAAAAATCAATATATAATATATGCATAAAAAATTTGGGTTTTGTTTTTCTTCCTTAGAGTCTGCCACTGTCCTCCACTTGCTGGGCATCTTATTTTTCTTTTCTTGCATGTTGCTGGTGGCAACAACATTTTGGGTGGGAAATAATTGTAATACACCAAAATCTTCCGAACAATTTGAGTGGTGCTACTGATTAAGGGAGAAGGCTGTCGCCAGTTTGATATAGCTAGGTGGGGGAGATCGGCTGAAGGGAAAAATAGGGTTAGGTTATTTTCTTTTAACCTTTGGCTATATATATACATATATGTGCAGATAGATAAGCCTAGTGAGATATTTTCCTATTAAGTTTAGGAATTATAATGTTAATCTTCTTAGAGTTTAAATACATCTTATGTTTTCTTATTTCATCCAAACACTACATGGTAATGTTTATCCCTATCTAGCATTTATATTATAGTTGTTTTTCTTTTCCTTTTCTTTTGACTCCGGGATATAACAGAAGGTAACCGTGAGAGTGAGAAGAGAGAAAGAGTAAAGGAAAAAAGAGGAAAAAAAGGAGAAGAAGAAAAAGAGGCAAGTACCCTATCCATACACGTTATCTTTGTACGAATTCTATATGTATATTTTTGTATAAAATTCAAGGATCATGCATATGTATTTTTGGTTGCTTATATGGATAGATATATACATGTGCTTGGCCATGTGTGTATGTGAATCTTTATATGCTTGTGGGACTTTGTTGATTTTTATCTATATAGTCGATTTATATATTTATGTATGATAGCTTCGGCAATTTCGGCCAAAGTACAGTTTTTTGCCAGGCTACAGAATTTTCTGGTTGACGATATTATTAAGTATAAAAATATATATGTATTTAAACTGTAAAGTGATATGAAGTACTTACCGGCCGAGTGATGTATATATGAATGGAGGATTCTAGCAAATTGATTTTAGCATAAGTTGTGATCTAATTTTTTATAGGTATATTATTTATAAGTTGTGAAATATGTGAGTTTATATTTGTTATGATTTTTGAAAATTTTAATGTTTTTGAACAAATTTGATATTGGTAAAAAAAAGAGTTTTGCATGATTTGGAAGTGGGATAAGTTTGGATATAGAATAAGATGAATTCTAATGGTAAATTGCACGTGGGTGGCACGTTAACGGCGCGTGGCTGACAGCAGTGAGTTTGAGATTAATTTTTCTTGCTGCCTGTAGAATTAGAAGTGAGAAAATATGAGTGGAAATTTGGAGGTTGTTTGAGGGGTGTTGTTGTACCCCGCCGAAAAGCTTGAAGATTCGTATAAGTGAATTAATAAAGTGGCGCCCTTCAAACGCATTTCACTAAGATTCCTTAGTGCTTCTTTTCTTTTATGCTGATAAGCAAACAATATAATTATTCAAGCATGAGATATTAACCATGACCAATTCAAATTCACCCAAAAGGGGCTTAAGAAAATTTCGGCCACAAGGTTTGGAAAGGGCCTTAGAATTTTTTTTTTCAAATTTATAAGAAGGCTAATCTTAAAGGGCCTTCTTAAAATAAGCCCAAATGGAAATTGAGGAGTTGTAAGTAGTGGACAATTTTCCCCCCAACTACTACAAAATTTCGGCCTTTAGCCATGAGGAATTAAGAATTTCCTAATTTTATTTTAAAACAAGAAAAGGGGGAAATAATTAATAAAAAGGGAGCAAATACCCACATAGCTTCTCATTAAACTCACTTGGAAAGAGATTAAGCATGGTAAAGTCCTCATCAAAAGCCAAAACTGCCAGCCCCTCATGGTTGACCAAGAAAAATTACCATGGTTACTTATATTAACCACAAGCTTAAAGTAACTCAAGTTAACCAATAAAGTAACTATAGTTGACATAAAGTAACTATAGTTGAATTAAAGTAACTATAGTTGACATAAAGTAACTATAGTTGACATAAAGTAACTATAGTTGAACTAAAGTAACTATAGTTGACACAAAGTAACCTTGGTTTGGTAAAAGTAACCAAGGTTGATTGATTCTAATTAGCCCAACAAAGCTAAGGAAAACCCCTTCCCCCTCTCACATAACCAACGGCTATCTCCTTAGCCAAGGGGAGAAAACTTTCTTCAAAGAAACTCTAGAACATTCAACTCTCAAGAAGTCACAATGGAGCAAGAGACTTCCGTCTTTGTCCATTTGGGGGTATACGGCTAGTTGAATAGGTCCAAGAACCATCTT
This sequence comes from Eustoma russellianum, assembly GCA_036186865.1. Classification (NCBI taxonomy): domain Eukaryota; kingdom Viridiplantae; phylum Streptophyta; class Magnoliopsida; order Gentianales; family Gentianaceae; genus Eustoma; species Eustoma russellianum. Next base: position 34,854,760 of record AP025048.1, on the reverse strand, counting down.
CAAGCTCCAAGAATTCATCTAGGTAAGTACATGCTAAGCATTCTAAGTGAATTATATATTTCAAAGAATGAAACTCACATGGGTATCCCTCTTGTCTTGCCAAAAACGTGACACTCAAATAGGTCACTAGGAGAAGGTTTTGCAAGATACTAAGAGAAGCTAATTCCTTGGAGGGTGGATTCATTGCTAGCTCTATTCAAGTTTCATTTGGTAAGAGAATCATAGCCTCACTATAGTTATGTTTCCACTTAAAATAATAGCTAATGTTCCTTCTATTTCTTCTTCCAAAAACGTGGGCTATATATGAAGTTGGAGGAAGACTTCACTCCATTTCAACCAAGGGTTATGCTAAGGAAAAGCTCTAAGGTTCAAAGAGACAAGTATACTCTAACCAATCTTGCCTTACTTGTGAAGTGCATGCTTGAATGGCTAGTCATTATTAGGCTATGAATCTTAGTTGCTAAGTACAAGACATGAAAACTAGTTGTTATAAGAAAAGTGATGGTATGAGCAAAAGATTTGTTGTATGAATGTGTGTGACTGTTTTGATATGATTCATAAATAGTTTATTTATGGTTTAAAGCATTATATGAGGCTTGGAAACACTAAGTTGAAGTGTGTGATTAACGGATGTTAAGTCATTTTAAGGGATTAAGTTGATTGGAAATGCTTGAACTATAAAAGTGAAGAAGTGCTGGAACTACTGGATCTGGACATATTTGTATAGCTGATTGTGTGACCTGAAATCGAATCTTAGGAGTGTTCAAATTGTCTAGTTTTGGGTATGATGTTAGCCTTATATGTTTATGAAATGTGTGAGCTGGAATTTCAATAAAAGGAGTTGGGGTTTGTCCTTAATGAAATTTTTAGAAAGAGTTGGTAAAACAGAAGTACTGGAGCATGACAGTTTTATGTGACATGTTTAACGACCTAGAAATGAACCTTAGGAAGGTCCAAATTGGCTAATTTTTGGTATGATGATAGCTTCATATGTGTAATAAATGTGTGAGTTGTAATTTTGGTAAAAGGATATGGGGATTGACCAGAGTATAATTTTTAGTAGGAACTGCTCAGACAGAAGTACTGGAGCTAAACAGTTTTATGCAGCATGTTGTACGCCCTGAAAATGGACCTTAGGAATATTAAAATTGGTTAATCTTTGGTCTGCTAATATCCCTATGTGTTTATGAAATGTGTTAGTTGGAATTTTGGTAAAAGAAGTTGTGAATTATCCTTAATGAAGTTTTTGGTAAAACTGGTCAAACAGAGTTGCCGAAACAGGACAGTTTTGAGTGGTTAGTTGTGTGGCTCGAAAGTGCACCATAGAAATGTGAAAATGAGCTGATTTTTGGTATGATGATAGTTTGACGTGTGTATGACATCTGTGAGTTTTAATTTTAGTAAAAAGAGTTGTGGTTTGGTCACAATGAATTTCGTGGTAAAACTGGTCATTCCAGATTCAGCATGTACTTAGCTGGGAAAAAGTAATTAGTTGACCCCCTTAAACTTATTGGAACGCCTTGGAATTTTTATGGTAATTACCTAAGGCATATATGTACATGTTCATGTAAAGAAACCAGCTTAAAACCACCATTTTGATGGTTAACAACTGAGTTGAAATTAGTTGTACAAAACTGGAAAACAGGACAGTGTAATGTCTTAAGTTGTAAGGCTTTGATCTTGCTCATCTAAGCTTGAATGTGATGTTTGGTCGTATGAATATTGTTCCTTGGTGATTTAGCTATGTTTTTCAGGTGATGGATTAAACTGAATAAGGTTTTATGACCCATGAAACTGAGGTAATGCGGTACTGCCCTTCTGATTTCAGCAGTACCTTTGATGATAGTATGATGTTTTGAGGTCGTTAGACTTTTCGGATTGTTACGAAATTTTTATGGTATGAGTCTAAGACTTCATTATGCATGTGTATGGCGTGAGCTTATGAAAATGAGCACCAATTGATCAGCACGAGGCTATACGAACATATTTTGATTGCTGGACAGTTTTCCCATCTTAAAAGACAAGTCCGTGCATGCATGTTATGATGTATTTGTTCACGAGCGCATAGTGCATGTCATACATTGCATCATCGTCATTTACGTGATTTATGGCATTGATTTTATGCGAAAGAAAGATAAAAAGCGTTTTTAAAGAAAAGTTTCTATTTTAAAAAGAACGCTTCCCACCGGTACCGTGTGTATATGTTCCTAGCCAGTAAGGACCCGCTCCAGATCCGGGGTTAATTGATCTGATGATATGGACCGTTTAGGCCCGGAGAGAATAGACCTGATATGGACCGTTCGGGCCCGAAGAGAATAGACCCGATACGTGTTGATGTTACCGTTCTGAATCCGGGAATAATAGATTCGAAGGGGAGAAGTGACCGCCTCAGATCCGGGAAGATAGAACTGAATACTCTATTGTTTTCTTGACGATGATGTTTTGAATAAAAGAACGAAAGGAAAAGATTTCACGGTTTCATTATGCACTACATTTGCATATTCATACGCATTGCATATGGTCAAGAGCATGATGCTGAGTCTACTTACACTAAGCTGTGTTATTACTTGCTTCATAGCTAAATTATACTTTTATTTCCATATTTGCTATTGACTGAAGGGATGAGATGCTAGCCAAATGCTAGATGTAATGTTACTTAGGTTATGATCCACTTATCTTACGTTATCTAAGTTACGATCTCATTACTGTTGATACGTAAGCTATGATCTTATTCATGATACTTGGGCTAAGTTGTTATGACTTGGTAGCTCCTAAGTTATGACCTTTATTGAGTGATGACCTTTTCATATGTTATGATCTTTATGGAGTGATGATCTTTTCATAAGTTATGATCTTTGTTAAGTTTCAATCTTTGATAAGTTATGGGCTAATTTCTTACGGGTATTGAATGGAAGGTCAGGTATGTTTCTAAACCGAATTTTGGGGGTTCCGCTCTTGTATGTACTTTCCATTTAATGCATGATTGTTTATGGTACACTTGCTGGTGACTTTGTCACTCACCCACTATTTTTCTTCCTAGAGACTGCAGGGAACAAGGTAGAATGGATTAAAGATGAACCTAGGGTCCCCTACCCGTGAGCGCAGCGAAAGATGGACAAATTAGGAGACTTGACGTGCTGGTTGTGACCTTTGACTTATTATGTAATCGTGATGGAAAACAGTTACTTTTGAGAATTTTTGTACTTGTGATTTGGGTTGTAAAACTAAGAATGATTTTGTAGACGTTTTTAATTTGAGGTTTTAATTCTGCCACGGTTTCGCTTACATGTTGACGTGTAAGCACGAAAGTCCATGCATTTTATCATGGACCACGACATGTTATGGATCGACGCCTAGTACTCTCCTTAGTGGAGTATGGCGGGTGCACCGTATCCGGCTGGACCGGGATGCGGGGCGTTACAGGTGGTATCAGAGCTAAGGCTCCAGATCTGGACAGAATATAGAACTAAGTTATGATCGTAGTCAACTAAGGTTGATCTTAGAACTAAGTCATGATCCTAGAAGAGAGTTGATCTTGAAATAAGAAGACATAGAGGGAAAATTAGGGTTTTGACCGGATGATAAAGCCCTAGTCGATGGCAATTTACAGAATGAAATCATGCCTGCTTGCATGACCTTAAGATCCTATTTGGATTATGAAGCAAATTTTGTCGCTTAATCTGTATATTTATATCTTGAGTAAGACTCCGACGCTCTGTGGTGCGGATGGCATCACGATTCAGTAAAATAACATCATTGCTGACACCTCCATGAAGCTGTAGGCTTTATTACCAACAGTTAGTAAGAGTATGTATTCCGAAGTTTAACAGGGAATCTAGTTCGGAAAATGGGCAGAAAGATGGTTAAGTGAAGGTGAAGGTAACTTCATGTCGATACAGATGCCGGACAGGATAAAAAGCACAGAATATCCGACTATTTTTGAACAGTAAGGACAGCCAGTGGTGGAGGACTTGTACCCAACCACCACCCCGACCGGTAACGTAGGCGGCATTTTCTAGAAGAGTTTAATGAGTTCTTCTTCTCCCAAGGACTTAGTTACGAGAAGAGTGGAGGATTTTGACTTATTAAGACAAGGGTTAGGCATCACCATATCAGGGTATGTGTTCACTACTTTAGGACGGTATGTTCCTTTGATCATGAGAAATGAAAAGTTTAAGGTGATCAGATTTGTGCGCGGTCTAGACCCCCCAGATCAAATTAAGTCAAGTCGTATTCAAGGACCTTTAGTGAATTATTGGAAGACCACTACAGAGCGGAATGCGATAGTAAGAGAACGAAAGAATGAAACAAACGGTTTAACAAGCGTACTAAGAAAACAAAGTAGAAGGTGGGAGCCATGTCCGCATAAGGCTAGTTTATGCGGATGACAAAGAAACAACCAAGGTACACCTAATAAGTGTGAAGTACCTGTGTCCTATGTCCTACTTCCTATTAACCAAGTTTGAGTGATTATGATAGTTTTCTTTAAGATATGATGAGTAGACCACAAGTAAGTAAGTGAGATTATTAGTGATAGCATGACTAGGTATAACACCGTGTTTGGGACTCAGGGTCCTCGTCATGATGCATCACTATTAGCACTTGTACACATTTTGTTGCACTATATGGGGAATGGATCGGCATATCGTGTGTGTACTATAGCAAAAATTGAAAACGTTATGTCATCACGATATGAAGTGTCATGTTAGGCAGGCTATGAAAAGCAAGTCACGATGATGAAAACCATGTTTTATGAGAACGGGCCACCTTAGGATGATGATAAATAATTCTCTAAGTTTATGAAGACAACTCACTGAAAGGCGCTTGCTGAACCAAAAGGAACAAGTGCATGAGCTTTTTAAGGGAGGAACTTATTTCCCAACATTTCGCCCAGGGTGCTTTCATATTATTTGTAGAAAAGAAGACACGCGTCCTTGCATAGATCATAAAGAACTCAACATAGTCACCATAGGAATAAGTACCCCCTGACTAAAATCAATGACCAATTAGGAGGTGGAATAGAGAATCCCATAAGACAAAATGTTTGGATCAAGAATTTATAAGTTAAGGATATCTAACACAACTCCAGCGAAGACGTTCCAACTTGACATGTCCTCATCCTATATGTATAGCATGATGATCCAAATGTTTTATGAACACATAAATAGTGATACGTACATGTTTCAAGTATCAAAGGAGAAAACAAGGATTTATGATGAACAAGAAACATTTGAAATGTCATAAAGGAGGGAGTACGTTTCAAAGGAGAAACCACAACTTCTAGTTCGATTTTATGAAATGATCGCAAAAAGTAAAAGTTATTACGTAGTAAGGCGATCAGCGAGACGGATGAATGTAGCAGATACCTTATGAAGAGCTTGGTATGTGTACCTTATGGGGATTATTCCAGAAGGAGTTGGCTACTGTTTCATACATAAAATGACCGTTACATGATTACTGAAAGGATGTTTACAGAAAAAAGCTAATGGTCTATATCCCAGAGTTAATGACCCCTGCCAAGTTTTTCATATTTATGAAAAAGGAAGTTATAAGCCTTTTATGATCATGATTACACGGAATGGATGTCATTATCAGTACATAGTATAAAGATTGCAAGTGCCTAAGACATGAGATAGGTTACGATAACACCTTTAGAAAAATTTGAATAAGTTCCGATAAGACCTCTAGGATGAATTAAATGAAGCAGTTCTGAGGGAACTAAATAGACGCGTTATTCTATCCTAGTTACCAAGGGTATGAAAGGAGCCCTGAAGGACGTTAAGTCGAAAGAAAAGGAGTTGAGAAAGAGATCCATACCTATGGTAAAAGTTCAGTAGAAGTACCATCCTGAAGAAGAAGCCACATGGGAAAATGGAGAAAGATATGAAGGATAGATGCTCCCATCTTTTGACTAGCTTCTGAAGTATCGAGGACAAAACTTATGTTAAGGGGGGAAGAATGTTGTACCCCGCCGAAAAGCTTGAAGATTCGTATAAGTGAATTAATAAAGTGGTGCCCTTCAAACGCATTTCACTAAGATTCCTTAGTGCTTCTTTTCTTTTATGCTGATAAGCAAACAATATAATTATTCAAGCATGAGATATTAACCATGACCAATTCAAATTCACCCAAAAGGGGCTTAAGAAAATTTCGGCCACAAGGTTTGGAAAGGGCCTTAGAATTTTTTTTTTCAAATTTATAAGAAGGCTAATCTTAAAGGGCCTTCTTAAAATAAGCCCAAATGGAAATTGAGGAGTTGTAAGTAGTGGACAATTTTCCCCCCAACTACTACAAAATTTCGGCCTTTAGCCATGAGGAATTAAGAATTTCCTAATTTTATTTTAAAACAAGAAAAGGGGGAAATAATTAATAAAAAGGGGGCAAATACCCACATAGCTTCTCATTAAACTCACTTGGAAAGAGATTAAGCATGATAAAGTCCCCATCAAAAGCCAAAACCGCCGGCCCCTCATGGTTGACCAAGAAAAAATACCATGGTTACTTATATTAACCACAAGGTTAAACTAACTCAAGTTAACCAATAAAGTAACTATAGTTACATAAAGTAACTATAGTTGAATTAAAGTAACTATAGTTGACATAAAGTAACTATAGTTGACATAAAGTAACTATAGTTGAACTAAAGTAACTATAGTTGACACAAAGTAACCTTGGTTGGGTAAAAGTAACCAAGGTTGATTGATTCTAATTATTCTAACTAAGCTAAGGAAAACCCCTTCCCCCTCTCACATAACCAACGACTATCTCCTTAGCCAATGGGAGAAAACTTTCTTCAAAGAAACTCTAGAACATTCAACTCTCAAGAAGTCACAATGGAGCAAGAGACTTCCCTCTTTGTCCATTTGGGGGTATACGGCTAGTTGAAGAAGTCCAAGAACCATCTTCAAGCTCCAAAAATTCATCTAGGTAAGTACATGCTAAGCATTCTAAGTGAATTATATGTTTCAAAGAATGAAACTCACATGGGTATCCCTCTTGTCTTGCCAAAAACGTGACACTCAAATAGGTCACTAGGAGAAGGTTTTACAAGATACTAAGAGAAGCTAATTCCTTGGAGGGTGGATTCATTGCTAGCTCTATTCAAGTTTCATTTGGTAAAAGAATCATAGACTCACTATAGTTATGTTTCCACATAAAATAATAGCTAATGTTCCTTCTATTTCTTCTTCCAAAAATGTGGGCAATATGTGAAGTTGGAGGAAGACTTCACTCCATTTCAACCAAGGCTTATGCTAAGGAAAAGCTCTAAGGTTCAAAGAGACAAGTATAGTCTAACCAATCTTGCCTTACTTGTGAAGTGTATGCTTGAATGGCTAGTCATTATTAGGCTATGAATCTTAGTTGCTAAGTACAAGACATGAAAACTAGTTGTTATAAGAAAAGTGATGGTATGAGCAAAAGATTTGCTGTATGAATGTGTGTGACTGTTTTGATATGATTCATAAACAGTTTATTTATGGTTTAAAGCATGATATGAGGCTTGGAAAAACTAAGTTGAAGCGTGTGATTAACGGATGTTAAGTCATTTTAAGGGATTAAGTTGATTGGAAATGCTTGAACTATAAAAGTGAAGAAGTGCTGGAACTACCGGAGCTGGACAGATTTGTGTAGCTGAATGTGTGACCTGAAAACGAATCATAGGAGTGTTCAAATTGGCTAGTTTTTGGTATGATGTTGGCCTTATATGTTTATGAAATGTGTGAGCTGGAATTTCAATAAAAGAAGTTGGGGTTTGTCCTTAATGAAATTTTTAGTAAGAGTTGGTAAAACAGAAGTACTGGAGCAGGACAGTTTTATGTGACATGTTTAACGACCTGGAAATGAACCTTAGGAAGGTCCAAATTGGCTAATTTTTGGTATGATGATAGCCTTATATGTGTAATAAATGTGGGATTTGGAATTTTGTTAAAAGGATATGGGGATTGACCAGAGTATAGTTTTTAGTAGGAACTTCTCAGACAGAAGTACTGGAGCTGAACAGCTTTATGTGGCATGTTGTACGCCCTGAAAATGGACCTTAGGAATATTCAAATTGGTTAATATTTGGTCTGATAATAGCCCTATGTGTTTATGAAATGTGTGAGTTGGAATTTTAGTAAAAGAAGTTGTGGATTATCCTTAATGAAGTTTTTGGTAAAACGGATCAAACAGAGTTGCTGAAACAGGACAGTTTTGAGTGGTAAGTTGTGTGGCTCGAAAGTGAACCTTAGGAATGTGCAAATAAGCTGATTGTTGGTATGATGAATTCACACTACTCAAAATAAGTCAATCAGTAAAGATCTGTGGCTCACCGATATTGCACACCATCTTTTAGCTATCCAATTCGAGATTTTTCTTGGGGGTACCTATAACGGAGTTTCTCTTATTCATATTAACAGGCTCGGGCCCCCCGGAAGGAGGCCTTCTTCGCCTTATTTGACGTGTGTATGACATCTGTGAGTTGGAATTTTAGTAAAAAGAGTTGTGGTTTGGTCACAATGAAATTCGTGGTAAAACTGGTCATTCCAGATTCAGCATATACCTAGCTGGGAAAAAGTAATTAGTTGACCCCCATAAACTTATTGGAACGCCTTGGAATTTTTATGGTAATTACCTAAGTCATATATGTACATGTTCATGTTAAGAAACGAGCTTAAAACCACCATTTTGATGGTTAACAACTGAGTTGAAGTTAGTTATACAAAACTGGAAAACAGGACAGTGTAATCTCTTAAGTTGTAAGGCTTTGATCTTGCTCATCTAAGCTTGAATGTGATGTTTGGCCTTATGAATATTGTTCCTTGGTGAGTTAGCTATGTTTTCCAGGTGATGGATTAAACTGAATAAGGTTTTTATGACCCATGAAACTGAGGTAATGCGGTACTGCCCTGCTGATTTCAGCAGTACCTTTGATGATAGTATGATGTTTTGAGGTCGTTAGACTTTTTGGATTGTTACGAAATTTTTATGGTATAAGTCTAAGACTTCATTATGCATGTGTATGGCGTGCGGTTATGAAAATGAGCACGAATTGATCAGCACGAGGCTATATGAAGAGATTTTGATTGCTGGACAGTTTTCCCAGCTTAAAAGACAAGTCTGTGCATGCATGTTATGATGTATTTGTTCACGAGTCGCACAGTGCATGTCATACATTGCATCATCGTTATTTACGTGATTTATGGCATTGATTTTATGCGAAAGAAAGATGAAAAGCGTTTTTAAAGAAAAGATTATGTTTTAAAAAGAACGCTTCCCACCGGTACCGTGTGTATATGTTCCTGGACAGTAAGGACTCGCTCCAGATCCAGGGTTAATTGATCTGATGATATGGACCGTTCAGGCCCGGAGAGAATAGACCTGATATGGACCGTTCGAGCCCAGAGAGAATAGACCCGATAAGTGATGACGTTACCGTTCTGAATCCGGGAATAATAGATTCGAAGGGGAGAAGTGACCGCCTCAGATCCGGGAAGATAGATCTGAATACTCTATTGTTTTCTTGACGATGATGTTTTGAATAAAAGAACAAAAGGAAAAGATTTCACGGTTTCATTATGCACTACATTTGCATATTCATACGCATTGCATATGGTCATGAGCATGATGTTGAGTCTACTTACACTAAGCTGTGTTATTACTTGCTTCATGGCTAAATTATGCTTTTATTGCCATATTTGCTATTGACTGAAGGGATGAGATGCTAGCCAAATGGTAGATGTAATGTTACTTAGGTTATGATCCACTTATCTTACGTTACCTAAGTTACGATCTCATTACTGTTGATACGTAAGCTATGATCTTATTCATGATACTTGGGCTAAGTTGTTATGACTTTGTAGCTTCTAAGTTATGACCTTTATTGAGTGATGACCTTTTCATATGTTATGATCTTTATGGAGTGATGATCTTTTCATAAGTTATGATGTTTGTTAAGTTTCAATCTTTGATAAGTTATGGGCTGATTTCTTACGGGTATTGAATGGAAGGTCAGGTATGTTTCTAAACAAAATTTTGGGGGTTCGGTTCTTGTATGTACTTTCCATTTAATGCATGATTGTTTATGGTACACTTGCTGGTGACTGTCACTCACCCCCTATTTTTCCTCCCATAGACTGCAGGGAACAAGGTAGAATGGATTGAGGATGAACCTAGGGTCCCCTACCCATGAGCACAGCGAAAGATGGACGAATTAGGAGACTTGACGTGCTGGTTGTGACTGTTGACTTATTATGTAATCGTGATGGGAAACAGTTACTTTTGAGAATTTCTGTACTTGTGATTTGGGTTGTAAAACTAAGAATGATTTCGTAGACATTTTTAATTTGAGGTTTTAATTCTGCCACGGTTTCGCTTACTTGTTGACGTGTAAGCGCGAAAGTCCATGCATTTTATCATGGACCAGACATGTTATGGATCGACGCCTGGTACTCTCTTTAGTGAAGTACGGCGGGTGCACCGTGTCCGGCTGAGCTAGGATGCAGGGCGCTACATGTGTAAAGTGTGGGAGAGTGAAATTAGGATTTAATGGTGTAGGGGAAAGGGCTAGATGAGGGAGGAGGCTAGGGGCAGGGTCAGTGGCGGCTGGCAGTGGGCTGCTCGAGGGTGTTGGAGGTAAGGTGTGGTGAGTTGGGTAGTGGGTTGGGGAAAAAGTGGGTCGAAGGAGGTACGTGTATGTATATATGTGTATATACATATGTATAGACGTAAACATGTATATGTATATTGATACACTTGAATAGTGGTGGTTGGAATATCGTAATTGATAATTTGATATTTGGTAAATTGTAATTTGCGTTATTCGTTGTGTTGGTAATTGGTATTGGATATTGCATTTGGAGTTTATCCATATTTGAAATCGTTTTGGAGAAGAATGATTATTTTAAAAATCTTTTTTGAAAATCGTACATATTGTGAAATTCACCATTACAAGGAAAATATATCAGCGAGCCAAACTGACCCAAATAAACGGAGCGTCCAGACATATTTAACTATTTCAATAGAGCATCGAGGCATATTTGACCACCAATTAGAGCGCTCAGGCATATTTGACTATTTCGACAGAATTCCTCGGCATATTTGACCATTGGAGTGATCTATTTGTAAGACTTGCGGTATAAGTCACTTGTAAGGAAAGTGTTATAGCCATTAAATCGATATCGTATCGCATCGCATCATAAATTGGATTTTGAAAGATTGATATCGAAATGGATTTTGTCTTGCATCACATCGTTTTAAAAATTGCATCATCGGATTTTGACTGTGACTAATATTAGACTAACTCTATGTGGTTAATTAATTTGTTGTTATCGTTGATTTAATTGGCTGTTATTGTAAGGGTAAAGTGGTAAAATATTTGCGAATGGAAAACTTGATTACTTTTTTTATATTATTTATTTATCTATTTATTACACCTGTTTCTTTGTGTATGATCCCATAGTGACTATTGGCAGGTTACTTTCTAAGCGATGTTTTATCGCTCATTCCTTATTTTTCATCACCCTTGCATGTAATCATGGCTACGACTTAGAGATTTAGAGAACGCGTCTAAGTGGGGTTACTAAGGACACGGTTGGTTGGTGAGGACTATAATTATGTATTTATCTCAGGATTTGTACTTATGGATTTAGTTTAAGATTTTGAGATGTATTTTATTAAGTTTGAGTTTGTAATAAATTTGGATTTCCTTAGACATTTCATAAATATTGATTATTGAGGTTTTATTTTATAACTTCCACTGACATCAGTTTATGTCACGGTAATGACGTGTAATTGATTCGTATCGACACCTTGTATTTTCTTTAGTGGAATACGTCAAGTAAACCGTTTCGAGTTCTAGAGCTCGAGACGGTTCGTCACATAACCATCACACAATCTACTTTTCCTTCATAATCATTTCTACTCTTGCTCCTTTAACTTTCACCATTTGAGCCCCACTCCACCATGTCATCCTTCACTTTTTCCTCACTCCTCAAGCTTTGGAAAGTTTTCACTTCTTCAAAGCAGAACCAGGAACAGTCCTCTGAATTAAGGATTCAAGATCAGGGTTTTTTCTACTCATGCTGATTCCGGGACTTCCTTTTCTGTACTGGATTTGAATTCATGACTTGTTTTTCTGTTGTGCTTTTGGTTTCTGTTGTTAATCAGAGGACGAAAATGAGGTTATGAGAGAAAAGAGTTGCGACAAAGGATTCGATAGCAGCTGGTTACCTGTTTTAACTCATGTCGCGCTTGCTTCCATGTGCAATTTCCTCTTTGGCTATCACACTGGGTAAATTATTTTTTGTTAATTGTTTTGTCTTTGTGATATTCTAATAACTAGGAGAGATGGATTTTCGTCGCGATCTGTCCAAATGGAACCACACTAACTAGCAAGTAACATTCTTTACACCTGGCCTAAGCTGCTTGGTTATCTTTTGGTTACCATTTCCTTTTTCTGAACTATTGCTCTCTGTTTTGATATGTGATAAGTGACAGAATGAATGTGGGGGATAGGCGTGGTGATTGAAAATATGTCATGCAATGCTTGTCTATTCGTTCATGGGTGAAGGGTGATGAATGGTCCCATTGTATCTAATGCCAAGGATCTGGGTTTTTAGGGGGATGCTTTCTTGAGGGACAGGTGGTCAGTATATTTATTGTTGGTGCTTTTATTGGAAGCATAAGCGCTGGTTCTGTTGTGCATAAACTTGGCTGTAGGATAACTTTTCAAGTTGACAGAATACCGCTCACATTAGGGGCGATTATCAGGTCTTGCCTTCATTTCAATTTGGATTTCTTTTTTTTGTAAACACTTTTTCCTGTTATATTCTAGAAATTCTTTTTCTGAAAATTGGGGCTTCGGGTATCACATAATCTAGAGTCATCCAGGCGCAGTTATCCTCAATGGCTATTTCGAAAAATATCTAGAGTCTTTAAATCGAAGGCAACAGGAAAAGCAATAATACTGTGTAAAACCAGGAACATAATATCAGAAGAGGAATTCAGTAAGGAGCTTAGAAATAATAATTTTGTTAAATTCAAGCTTCAGCCTTGTAGTCTTGTACCTCTTCATGCATAAGTGTGCCTTTTGTTGATGAAACCGGCATCCATAGATTATTAAGAAAATTAAGAGCAGCAATGAATGAAATTCAGAGCGAAATAATAAAGATTTCATGAAAAAAAAATGTTTAGGGAAGAATGGTTGTGACCGCTAATGTTAAGAGTAATAAAAGAGTTTTAAGGTTATTTTAACCCTGGATGCAGTATAAACTAAAAACTTTGTTTTTCCTGAGGTATGAAAACCCTTTCAACTATCTCCATTCACTAATATTATATATTGAATCTTTTTTGCTTAACTTCTTGGTGGTTGCACATGCGTATGCACATGTATGAGGACCATGTAACTAAAAGATATATGGGCCTGTTTGTGATACTTATGCGCACTAAGCATAAAATCACATGTTTCTAAAAGATCTCTTAATAAAAAAATTAAAAAACTCACAAAGAACACGAAAAACACAAAAAAAACATACAAGGAATACAAAAACACAAAGAACAAGGAGAAAGACACATGTGCAAATTAAAGAGAAAGAAAAAAAACTTTGTTAGACCATTTGAAGAATGCAGATTCACAATAAATCTTGTTAGGTCCCATGTTTATCCAATCTGAGTAACCCTCGTTTGATCAACAATCTTTACGAAAAGAAACTTTGTAGACCATTAAAAAGCCTCTTGAACATCCTAACAGATAAATTCAAACCATTCCTGCTCAAAGAATGGATTGAATTTGAATTCAAAATGTAGAAGCTTAAGTAAACAAACTTCAATTTGAGGCACACACGACTACTGAGCATAAGTGATCATTTTACGCAACTTTTATTCATAAAAGACTTATGTAGATTATTTTCAGAATGGTGTCCTCTTTATAGGCACAAACAAATGCTAAGCTAGAATGGAAAACAAAAAACTTAATCCAACTAGGATTCAAAAAACTCAACCGACATGACATAGACTTTTTCAATTTTAAACTGATAAAACACGTCTAAAATTAATTAAAAAAAACTCGTCCGTAATTGGTTTAATGGCCGGCGGCCCAAAGTGTGGCTCACAAACCCCAATTACAACTTAAAAACTCCAAGTAGCATAGGGAGATATTTTACTCCGGCCCACCTCATCTCATATGTTTGTTAGGATTCTTGGACTTCAATTATATTAACCCAATGCGGGCCTTCATTGTAGTTTCCCGTCCCGAACTACGTCTACGGAACAGTTCGCCTGCCGTACTCTGCTACGAGAAGTACAAAGCATCGATACCATTCATAAGCACATCTCACCTGAGATATAGATCGGTATAGCGGAAGATAAAAACTTAAACATAAAAAGGTTCAGCAGATACATTATCCAAAATGGAGTACATAACAGTCCAACAGAAACTAGATATCCATGGTACAATCATCCATCATAAAGTAAGGTCATCATCCTGAGGCCTACATTGCTCACTCACTGCTCATCTCTCATCGGCTCATCCTCGTTATACTCAACCTCAAAAGTCCTGTCTTCTACAAAGTTTATATATAAACAACGGTTAGGCGATATATAAATCACCTAGCAAGTCCAACCATTAGATCCGCCATGCCGTATCATGCAAGCTGAGACGTGATAGAAAAAAAATATAAATGAGAACATAAATAACTTATCTCAATATCAGAAAATAATTAACATTACACATAACATCAGTTAAATCAACAAGATATCCATAGCATCATCACATACGGAAACAAAATCTATTCTACCTATTCCCGTAAGAGTTTAACCTTCATTCCCAACTTATAAATTCCCGTTTCATTCCAGTGAACAAGATTGCATACTTCCTTAATTGTCCCTCATAGCATGATCATCATCTTATTTTCTACCACAAGATCAATATTTTTCCTTATAACAACATTTTTCCTTATCTTGAATTTAAAAGTCTTCTTTAGTTATAAATTTAAAATGCCTAAAACATGATCTTGAAAATTCATGACATGAATTTTCTTAAGTATACAAAATATGACAGAACATATGATGGTCATCTCCACGTAAGAACGACACCAACGACATACGAAATAATCCCACAAATAGTCATAAGTACAAATATGGCTTCCTTTGGTCCAATCAAGGTATTATGCCATATGTACATATCACTCACGGTGAGTAATGCCTGAGATTACTTAGGTCCAACCCAAGTGTTACACTCAGCTTATAAACATAAACCTATCAGAACATAACTTATGCCCATGACACCAACCACCCCGGTCATGGTGTCATGACGGCCGCCAATATGTCGAACACGACGTAATCATAACATAGAAAAACATAACATGTCTTAGAATTATCCGTTTTGGTTATAAGTTCGTTACGTGGCCTTAACTTTTTTTTTGAAAACATGCTTTTCATAACATGACATCGAAAACATAGTCTTTATTTCAAAACGTCATAGTTGATGCAAATGAAACCTTTCTTGATTTTGTAAACTTTAAAAACTTCGGTTTCTCTTTAAAACCATGTAATGTGATGCAAAATACTTTAGTCATGAGTTCATTAATTCGTAAAATGTCCGTTTAGTCTCGTTAGATGTATTCACCTTAGGCTTAGCAAATTCCACAATTTATATATTCAAATATACCCAGTAAATTGTTAAATCCCTATTTTGCCCTCTTTCCTTTGGGCTTTCGGCCAATGCCCAAAACAGCTCCTATTTGGGCTAAATTAATATTTATCCATATCTTGAAACCCACCTTGCATTTTCATCCTAAAACCATAGCAAAATCATTAATCATATCAAAGAATTCAAAACTTGTCATAATAACATAACTTAAGACACAACATATCACATATGTACAAGACTATAATTTTTCACACAACATACATAATACACATATCATGGAATTGGAGTTAAAATAAAGCAAGTGAGGTGTGTCACACCCCACCCCAAAACCGTGGGGTAGGGGTTGTACCTCAAAATACTTCAATTTCTTTTAATCATTTGCTCATTTACTATTATAATTCCTATGCTCATTTCATCTTTCAAAGTGATGACGCTCGTATGGTCACAAATATGTAGGATGGTCATAAACTTGTATCAAATTATCTATTATGAACATGCTCTTTTATTTATCAAAACTACATGCTTGAAGGTCAAAACACCAAGAAAACATAATGGTTGAAAGAGATCATATTAACATACCTTCTTTGGTCTTCAAATGCAAGATTAAACAACTTTAAATAGGTGAAGAATCTTGCTCAAATATGTGGCTAAAAACAGCCCCATTTTGTGTGAGTTTTACATATAAAACTTGGAAGAAAAGTGATGTTCATCATACATATAAAAATGAAATTCAAGGACTATACTTTAATGTAAGGTCTTGTTTCAAAGTTAATCAAGGCTATAAGATGTCATCAAAATGGAGAGTAAAACATAACAAATACTTAGGATGATCATTTCATAGAGAAGATGTTCAAAATAGAGCAAAAAGTGTACTTTCCAAAGACATGCAACATACTTTTGTTACGAATCAAGACTATGTTCAAGTAGCACAAATGCATGTACATATAAGACTTGAATTCAAGAACATCTTAACATGCATAATCATAATATTTAAAGTTCAAGTCCCTAATAATAACTCCTATTATAAAACACAAGATTTAATATTCCACTACACATGCAAATATAATCTTTATAGTATTATGATAAGAAAAGGACTTGACGCTAGTCTTGAATGATCCTATTTTATATGAACATAATTTCATAGCTTTCAAAATAACATGGATGATCTAAGTGTAGGACTAGCCTTATGAGCCTTGATTTAAGCTTGTTTTTGGACTAAACATGAAGATTTCAACCTCTTTTCCCACACCTAGGAGGTACGGTTCTGGGCATAGGGTAGGGGAGTGAGATATTCAAACTTAGGAAGGATGAGACATAATGATTTCAATAATGTTTGATAAGAACGCATACCTTTTCTTGATTTAGATTATGTCCTTGGATGAGTTTTAAAATTGCTCCAACCTTAGAGAGTTTTCTTCACCTCCTCTTGGCCTGCATGGCATACGGTTTTGGGGTTGGAGGAGAAGGGTGAGTTGAGCTAATTTGAAAAGAAACTTGTTGGAGGAACATCTATTAAATCTTACCTTGAATAGTTGAAAGAAAGTTGAACTCCTTGGCTCACTTGAGCTTGGAGAAAATTTTTCTTCTTTCACTCCTAAGGGGGTATGGTTGGAGGCTTCAAAGGAGAGATGGAGTTGTCTTGAAATTAAGTTGTGGTGGTATGATAATGTGGTTGGGAACACTTGATGCAAAATGGTTCTTCCTTCCCTCACTTCCTTAAAAAATGCCTAAGACAAGGAGATGAAGAATTCATGTCGCTTGCTTAAAGAAGTTAGCTTGAAAGGACAAAATGAGGACATGAGGTAGGCTTCTTACATACTCAAGAAAGGGCATGTGAAGGTGAAGCCTTTGTAAGACCCTTGACCAATGCATGTAAGTGGATTTCTTACATGTTTTGCATGCTTGGAAGATAAAAAATATTTTGGGTGGTCCAGGAAAAAGGGTCGGCTTTTCGGAAGGTTTAGGAGGGATAGATTAGACATTTTACCATGTTCTAGAGTTTTAATTTTGTGTGTCCAATTTTGTTTTATTTTATCTTGAATATAAGTTGTAACATAGTGAAGTATTTATACATGTATACATAAATTTCATTAATTTACTATATTGTTAGTGGTGACATAATTATGGACTCTATTTAACCAAGGTATGCACTTAATATATATAGTTATATAGTGTAGAGTATTTAATTGGGTAAAAAGTTCATAGCGGTAACCTAGACATGGGCTAAATTTTCGTTAAGGTGTGGGTTTAACATATTAGTTTACAGTTTTATGACTATTATTCTCTTTATAGAGAGCGGTCGTAACATTCTCCTCTCCTTACAAAAAGTTTCGTCCTTGAAACTCACGTACCTAATATGAAGAGCTGTGGGTGTTGCTCCCTCATCTTCTGCTCCGGTTTCCATGTCGCTTCTCGTTTAGTGTGATGGCTCCATTGTACTTTTACAAATGGAATCGACCGCCGGCTCAACACTTGTTCTTTTCTGTCAATGATCCGGACTGGAAGCTCGTCATAAGTAGCGTCATCTCGAATTGCCAGTGACTGCTCCTCTAGGACGTTACTCAGATCATGAACATATTGCCACAGCTGAGATACATGAAATACATCGTGCATCTGTGACAATGAAGGAGGCAATCCCAATCGATATGCTACAGTCCCAATCCTCTCTAGAATCTCAAAGGGTCCAATGAAGCGGGGGCTAGCTACCCTTTAACTCCAAATCTCATCACCTCTTTTGTTGGCAAAACCCGCAAGTAGACCTTCTTGCCAATATCAAACTCCATCAGCCTCCACTTATCATCTGAACAACCTCGGCTACGATCTTGAGCAGCCTTCAATCTTTCACGGATCACCTTGACCTTTTTTAAGGTCTGCTCAACCAGCTTCGGCCTGGTGAGGGCTCTCTCACAAATCTTATCCCAATACAGAGGTGATCGACACTTGCGTCCACACAGTGCTTCAAAGGGTGCCATCTTGATCGAACTATGGTTACTGTTGTTGTACGAGAACTCCATTAGCTTCACTAACTTGTCCCAGTTACCCCTGAAATCAATAGCACTGACGCGTAGCATATCTTTCAAATTCTGAATGGTCCGCTCAGATTGCCTGTCAATCTGAGGATGGAAATCCGTACTCATCCGGATTTCCGTCCCCTTTGCCTACTGGTACGCTTTCAAGAATCGTGCCGTGAAGCGAGGATCTCTCTCACATACAATACTTACCGGCACACCATGTAGACTTACTATATTATCCATGTATAAACTCACCATCTTATCCATCGGTGCTTGAATCGACATAGGCAGGAAGTGTGTTGATTTGGTTAGTCGATTAACCACTACCCATATCGTATCATTACCACTTCAAGTCTTGGGGAGCCCAGTCACGAAATCCATGGTGATGTGTTCCCACTTCCATTATGGGATCTCTAATGGCTGTAGAAGACCGGAGGGTCGCTGATGTTTAGCCTTAACCTGTTGACACACCAAACATCATCCCACGAACTCCGTAATTTGACATTTCATCTCGCTCCACCAATAGTTTCTTTTCAAGTCCTGATACATTTTGGTAGCTCCTGGATGGATCCATAGCCTCGAATTATGTGCCTTCTTTAAGATCTCTCTTTTAGTGCGTCGTCATCTGGGTACGCAAAATCTATCTCGGAGCCAAAGGCCACCATCATCCTGAACCTGAAAGTTGGCCACTAGTCCCTTCTTCAACTTCTCTAAGACTTTCGACGATTCAACATCTACTTTTTGGGCCTCTTTTATTTTATCGATCAGTGTTGGTGTAGTTATCAAGGCGGCCAAGACATTTACAGTGGAGTCAACCAGGTCTAATTTTAATTTTTCCATATCTTTCTCTAGTGGGGACTGTCTTGCATGAGTTGACTTCCTACTTAACGCATCTGCCACTTTGTTTGCCTTGCCCAGATGATAATAAATGACAAGGTCATAGTCTTTGATTAGTTCCAACATATGTGTTGCCTCATGTTTCACTCCTGGGTAAACAGATATTTCAAGCTCTTGTGGTCGGTGCACAACTTGCATCTTTCTCCGTACAGAGAGTGTCTCCAGATCTTTAAAGCAAACATCACCGCTGCTAATTCCAGATCATGGGTAGGGTAATTCTATTCGTATGGTTTCAGCTGCCTCGAAACATATGCAATTACCCTATCTTGCTGCATCAAACACAACCTGAAACGGAAGGGTTAACACATGTATACAGCAGGAAGAAGTTTAGACATGTCAAAATGATGAGATTCAAGGATCCCTAATCATACAAACTTCACAAACAAGGGCCTTGAACATACAAACTCCACAAACAAGAAGCTTTTGCATAAATAGAAGATGCAAACTAAAGAGTTTCTTGTTCAACCATGTACAAGATGCACCAAGGAATGTTATGTTCATGATTTTTATTTGTTTTATGCGGCTATGATTTGATTGTCCAAGTGTTTCACTGCATATTATAAGATGTAAGGATTGGTGGGAGGACAGGATGGTCATTTCATGCGTTGGCGTCGTAATATCGAGTCTAGTTGTTTGCGTTGTCTTGGTTTCTGTCTAGGATATTTTACAGTCTTTTAATATGTGTTTATAGTGCTAATGGCTGTTTTTGAGTGTTTTCTTAGGTGACAAGGCTAAATAAGAAAAGTGGCTTCGGGGATCCCTATTTGTCAGGAAGACAGGCGGACACCATTCGGTGTTTTGGTTGTACAGGTCAGAGTAAAGGTCCAAAAAGGTTCAAACCACTTGGAAATATTAGAAAACTAAATTTGAGACGATTTTAAGGTTTTGCACTTTTCCTAATTTGGGATACAAGATGGACCGAAATAAGATGGAAGATGGGAGTCCAGAATGGAAAGTATTGAAGCTCACTAGATGGTTACCTAATTTTTGGAAGACCATATCTCTCCAAAGAAAAGTGCAAATGAGGTGATTCAAGGACCCAAATTCAAGGGATTCTAATGAGCTACAACTTTGCAGAAGAGTGCAAACCCTAATTCGGCATCTAGAAGCGGGTAGAAGTCAATAACCGATAGGGTGTATTTCGGTAAGAGATTTTAAGGATTTGAATTGTACAATCTTTCTTGGTTGGCTTTGACTTATCTTTTATGTAAATTTGATTTATATTGATAAGTAATGATCTGAGTACGTTAATTGATTCATTATCTTTTAGGAATTAGCTAAAACAATGCCATTTAAAGTCCATGGGGGCGGCTAGGTTTAGTTAGTTTTGAGAATTTCAGAATATTCAGAAATCAAACTTCTGGTTTTCTTTGGGCAGCCGTGTGTGGCTTCTTTCTTTGTGTGTTTTCCCTTTGGTTTTTCACAAAGCAAAATCAAGTCTAGATCTAATCAAGATTTGATTAAACATAGTTGGTGAATCACAATCTAAAGATACGAAACGACGTGTTGGATTGGGAGATTCGAATTGCTCGATGTCGACGTTGTTGACATCTCTTGTCCAAGAAGGTGATGTTTGCGCCATTGTTCCACGCAATGACTGATCAAAGGTGTCTTTTGGAGTTGAAAGAAGCGATCTTTAATTCAATACGATTCAAGATCGTATCAAAATAGTATCAGACCAAAGGTTTTCTTTTTTTACAACTCACATATTTTTCATTTTCTGGCTTTTTCTCACTGATTTCTTCCTCGTACCCAAGCATCCGTTCCCATCTTTGTTTCTTCTTTTCCCCCTCAATTACAATTGTCATCTTAATTAAAAAAAAAAAAGGACAAACAGCGAAGGCTGCGTTTGAACAGCTCGCGGTATTCAAAAGCCGCAGAAGGAAAAGGTCACGTTTTGTTACTTTCCCTTACTAAACCCTCTATTCTCACGCAGACGTGCAAAGACAGCACTGCTCTTTTTTTTGTGCAATTCTTTTTGCTTGTTACTTGATTTACACTATATTCATCTTACTTTTTTTAAAAAAGGAAAAAAAGAAAAGTCATACCTTTTGAACCTTTTCCCCTACTATCCTCCATTCCTATGCATGCTACGTTACTCTAATCTTTGCTTGAATTTCTTTTGTTCTTACTTGATTCTCAGTACATCAAATCTTATAATAAAAAAACAACAGAAATCTAGACTTTTTAAGGCAGTTCGTTGCCTTCAAAAAACAAGAAAAGGTTGGCTTCTTTTTTTTTCTCGGCAGAACGTGCAAACCAACAGGAAATTTGTCCGAGCACTTATATTTTTTCTCTTACCCATTCAAGATCAAATCTTTACACACACTTGACAATAGGTTCATTGTATTAGGGTTTATTTTCAGCCAAAACATATAAATCCGGTCCATTGCTTAAAAGTGCTACCTAGTCACACATAAATCTTGTTGCTAAAGAAGCTTTTAGTTGATTTTAGGCTTGCGTGACTTGATTTCACTGTTGCTTAGTTTGCGTCGCAATTTTCTTGTATCCAAGACATCATCTTTAAGCCAAACAAAGCCACAAAAGGCTTAAGCTCGGAGACAATACTGCTTGGCTCAAACCTAACCAAAAACAGCCGAGGTACCATTTGTTTTTTGCCACGAAATATCGACGGAACATATTTGCCAAAGCAAGATTAGAAGCTGAAAAGAAAGAGACAATAAAAAAGAAAAAGAAAAAAGGATCGGACAACATTAGAACTGAGACCCTCAAAGGGAGAGGACAAGCTGCAAATTGTCCTAAGTTATGCGACAAATAAAATTAAATTGTTGATAGATATTGCTGCCTACCAGGTCCATCATTATATTATACAAAACTGTGCCCTTATAATCCACAAAGCACCACACCTTTCATTATCTTTATACTTGGATACTTGGCTATTGTAATTAAATCAACAACTTGTGATCAACTTGCATAAGGTTAAGGTTGGCTAAAGATTGCCCAGGGTAACTTTTAGTTTTCTTTGGCTCAGCCTTTGACGTAATTTTTTTTTCTTTGATTTGTAGAATGTCAAGTGTGTTAAATTGTCTTGTTACTTGGCTTGATACTTTGCTTATTGGTTGCTGAAAAATTGGTTGATACGTTAGAGAAAAAGGTACATTTGATCATTGGATTTTGATAGCCACTTGAAAAGCTTGCTTTTGTTGTATCTAGCTCAAGATTGGCCAAGAAAAACGCAAACTTGAGTGACTATATCAGAGAGAAAAAGGAGCATAAACATTGATTTTGATTTTCACTAACGTAACGAAATCTCCCTTGCTTTGTGTTAGTTTTCTTTTTCCTTTTCTTTTTTATTTTGTTTCAGGTTAAAATATGTCGTCGACCAATACCATAGCTGAGGAGGGAAGGGCTAAAGTGTCGCTTGAAAAGGTGTTGGAGAAATTGCAAGAAATCTCCAACAAGGTGGAAGAAGTGGATAGGAGAACCTTGAATCAACAAGTTCACAAGTTGAAGAGTTGGTTGGCACCATTTGGGGAGTCATGAGTTATGAGCATCACTACAAAGAGGTTGAAAAATGCATGATTACCTTTGGAAAATCAAATGGTATTTGGGTAAGAAATTGGCGTTGCAAAGTGCCTAAGTTTCTAAATTATCCACAACATGATAAAGATATTAAAGCATATTACAATGAATTATTAGACGGTTTGTATTATGCTTACATTGAAGAGATTGAAGAATTAACCATGATTAGATTCATTGTTGGGTTAAATAAAGAGATTGCACATGAAATGATGCATGGTAGATATGAATCACTTGAAGCTATGTATGAACATGCAACCAACATTGGGAATAGGATAATATTTAAGAAGGATATGGATGATTTTTTTGCTAAAATGCATAAGCATGGCAAAGCTGAAATTGTTTTGAAAGAGGAGCATAAAGCAGAAATTGTATCTCAAGTTGATGCTAGAATAAAGCCAAAAGTTGATTTGTTCCCACATGACCTGAATGAGGTTAAAGTTAATGCATCCAATGAGCATGAATTGCATGATAATACAACTGAATTGCATGATGAAATCTTGGTTGTATTGCATGAGAAAACAAGTGAACATGAGGATGATTTACATGTTAATGTAGCATCGCCTATTTTTCTTGATTTGTGTGAACCACATGCATTGTGTGATCTTGAATTGAAACCTAAACTTGAAATTGTGTCACATGAATTAGATGATTATTTAAATGATGAATCGGATGCATTTAAGTTGGATGGATCTGAGTTGATAGTTAAGAGTGTAGGATCATTTGTTGTTGAATCTTTTAAAATATGTGTTGGTCTCCCTTGTCTACATTGTTTTCATGATCCTTTTTGTATGAATCACACACACACACGACCTTTATCATGATCCATTCTCAGAGTATGCTTGTTCATAGGATGATTCATCCCATGCTTGCTCATGAGAGATGCCATATCACATTGTCTTGTTTCCTTTTCCAAATATTTGTGACTTATGACTTTGTTTGCTATCATAAGTTGTTGGTCCATGTATTGATTGACTTTGAATGTTCCTTTCATGATGGATTTTGGTTGCATCCTACACATTCATGTTTGATTGAGAGAAGCATGACTATACAAGCTAAACACATCAAGAAGAGGTTTGTATTGATGTGGAGTTGTGTTCTAGTGTGTGATAAGTCTTTCTTTTGGAAGTTTCATAAGTGTCTCACTTGTGCTTTGTTAATGCATCCTAAGCATGTGAAAGTGAAGATATAAAAGAGGTATGACTTTACTCCTTATTTATCTCTTTGCCGTCATCTTTTACTTGTTCATGATTCTAGATATGTATTTATTGAGTTAGAGTTCAAGGTGTATGTCTTGGTGCACCCTAAACATGTTAGGAAAAGGTGTTTATTACTGTCTAGATGTGTCATCATTGGAGTACGTGCTCATTCTAAGCATGTTAGACTTAAATTATGTATGATCATTGCACTTGGTTTGCTTGGACTTGTATCTTACATAGTTTATGAGTCATTTGTAGAGTATCCCTCTTATCCATTTGTGTGTTTAGATTCGAGGTCGAATCCATTCGAGGAGGGAGGGAATGATGCGTTTCAAGGAGCCCTAAACATACAAACTTCACAAACAAGGACCTTGAACATGCAAACTCCACAAACAAGAAGCTTTTGCACAAATAGAAGATGTAAACTAAAGAGCTTCTTCTTCAAACATGTGCAAGATGAGCCAAAGAATGTTACATGCATGATTTTTCTATGTTTGTTGAGTCTATTATCTGATTGTCCAAGTGTTTCAATGCATATTATAAGTTGTAAGGGTTGGTGGGAGGGCAGGATGGTCATTTCTTGCATTGGCATTGTAATATCGAGTTTAGTTGTTTGCGTTGTCTTTGTTTTGGTCTAGAATATTTTATAGTCTTTTAACATGTGTTTATAGTGCTAATGGCCGTTTATGAGTGTTTTCTTAGGTGACAAGGCTAAATAAGAAAAGTGGCTTGGAGGATCCATATTTTTCAGGAAGGCAGCGGGACACCGTTTGGTATTTTAGATGTACATGTCAGAGTACAGGTCCAAATGGGTTCAAACCACTTGGAGATGTTAGAAAACTAAATTAAAGACGATTTTGAGGATTTGCACTTTTTCTAATTCGGGATACAAGATGGACCCATATCAGATGGAAGATGGGAGTCAAGAATGGAAAGTACTCAAGCCTATTGGATGGATACCTTATCTTTGGAAAGCTGTATCCCTTCAAACGAAAAGTCCAAATGAGGTGATTCAAGTGCCCAAACCAAGGGATTTTAATGAGCTACAACTTTTCTGAAGAGTGCAAAGCCTAATTCAGAGTCTAAAAGCAGGTAGAAGTCAAAAACCGACAGGGTGCATTGTAGTACGAGATTTTAGGGATTTAAATTGTACAATCTTTCTTGATTGGATTTCACTTATCTTTTATGTAAATTTTATTTAGATTGATAAGTAGTAAACTAAGGACTTTGATTGATTAATTATCTTTTAGGAAGTAGCAAAAACAATGCCATTTAAAGTCCAAGAGGGCAGCTATGTTTAGTTATTTTTGAGAATTTCAGAATATTCAGAAATCAAACTTGTTGTTGTCTTTGGGCAGCCGTGTGCGGCTTCTTCCTTTGTGTGTTTTCCCTTTGGTTTTTCACAAAATAAAATGAACGCTAGATCTAATCAAGATTTGATTAAACATAGTTGGTGAATCACAATCTAAAGATACGGAACAACGTGTTGGATTGGGAGATTCGAATTGCCCGATGTAGACGTTGTTGACATCTCTTGTCCAAGAAGGTGGTGTTTGCGCCATTGTCCCACACAAGAGCTGATCAAAGGTGTCTTTTGGAGTTGAAAGAAGTGGTAATATTCAATACGATTCAAGATCGTATCACAAAATGAGTAGTTTCGTTACCTAGTCCATTTCTGGACACGTCACTATATACAATGAATCCTTCACCGGGTACTGGCTAAGTTAGGCATGAAGCTGAAGTCAATCTTTTCTTTAGCTCAAGAAGGATCTGCTTGTAGTCAGCGGTCTACTCAGACTTGGTTTTCTTTTGAGTCAGCCGAGTTAGTGGCACCACAATTCGGGAGATCCCCTTAACGAACTTTCGATAATACCCCGCCAATCCCAAAAAGCTCCTGACTTCAGTTACTTTGGTAGGTTGTAGCCATTCAGTTATGGCTTCAATTTTCTTTGGATCAACTGATATTCCTTCCTCGGCGATGACATGGCCCTGAAATGACACACTGTCGAGCCAAAATTCGCTTTTGCTGGATTTAGCATAGAGCTTCTTCTCTCGCAGTATGATCAAGACAATCTTCAAATGTTCAGCATTAGTTTCTTCGTCGTGCAAATATACCAGGATATTGTCAATGAACACCACTATGAACCTGTCCAACTAGTAGCAAAAAACTGTATTCATCAGGACCATGAATGTTGCAGGGGCATTAGTCAACCCGAATGGCATCACCAGAAACTCATAATGCCCATATCGGGTCCG
Organism: Eustoma russellianum; assembly: GCA_036186865.1. NCBI lineage: Eukaryota > Viridiplantae > Streptophyta > Magnoliopsida > Gentianales > Gentianaceae > Eustoma > Eustoma russellianum. Next base: position 34,828,229 of record AP025048.1, on the reverse strand, counting down.
GAAAGCGGTCTAGACAACATCCTCTGCTTTGATCTTAAGTTGATGATATCTCGAACAGAGACCAATCTTACTAAAAACCTTTACAACATGCAAACAAAGGTAATGAGTTCTTGATCTCAACAATCGGAACACTCTACAAGGTGCGATATTTAAAATCTTACCATCAACTGATCGAACAAATCATCGATCCTAGACAGTGGGTATCTATTCTTGATGGTTATTTTGTTCAACTCCCGGTAATCAATACATAATCTCATATCGCCATCTTTTTTCTTCGCGAAGAGCACCGAGGCACCCCAAGGTGAAACACTGGGGCGAATAAACTTCTTATCAATCAATTATTGTAATTGCTCCTTTAATTCTTTCAACTCGGCTGGGGTCATCCGATATTTTGATATTCGTTCCACTCCTGGCACAACATTAATTTTGAATTCTAATTCTCGGTCGCAATGCAAGCCAGGTAGATCATCTGGAAACACATGTGGAAATTCATTAACCACCAGAATGCTGTGAAGAGGAGTTATTTCCTTTTCAGTGTTGAGGGCGTACACGAGAATACCCACATCTCCCTTTCTCAATACTTGGCATGCCTGAGCTGCTGTGAGATCACATTTTTCGGGGCTTTCTTCAACTTTGAATTTCCTTGGTACACCACTTCTTTGCGGACCGGGTTCTTGATCACCACTCTCTTCCCTCGACAGTCGATATGAGCACGACTTTTAGATAACCAATCCATGCCTAGGATAATATCAAAGTCTCGTATCTGAATCGGAATCAAAGTGGCATCGAACATTTATCCTTCCATCTCCAGTTCACAGTCTCTATATAAGTGGTAAGAAATCATAATGTGATCACTAGCTCCTTGAACACGGTAGGGTGCGTCTAACCAGGTAGGGCAGCCGCCAAGGTTCTTAGCAAACCTCTTAAATGCGAAAGAGTGGCTGGCGCCGCTATCGAACAGTACATTTGCAGGTATGTTATTAACTAATATGGCACCTATCATGATTCACAGATCAAGTACAAAGTTTTCAAATATGCAGCTAACTATAATGTTTAAATTGCGTATTTAAACATATATGTCACAACATCAGGAGCCTCTTCCACCTCTGCATCTGTCGTAACATGAACCTGGCCGTTAGCCCACGGACAATCCATCTGCTGCTGAGCATTCCTTGGAGGCCCCTTCTTTTGCTCCAGGCAGTCCTTAATCATGTGTCTCCTCTTGCCATATTAGAAACATGCTCCTGACCTCAGATGACACTCGCAGTATGCTGCTTCTGGCATAAAGGACATCGGGGAACGGCTAGCAGATGTTGTGGCCGCTGTGGCTGCTGGGATCGCTTATGGGCGCGGCCAGTGTCCCTCTTGATACTCTTAGTGCTCCGACCAGAACCGTCACCACTGAAATCTCCGAATCTCTATCCCCAGGCCTCCTGATCACATCTCATTAGGTCTCTCTCTACCCAGTAGCAGTCATCCAACATCTCTCAGAAACTTTTGGGCTTAGCATTCACAATCCACGTCCGTATGCGAGAGTTCAGACCACGCTCAAACTTTACATCTTTGAATTTTCTTCATCCATAGTAGAAGGTACATATCTACCGAGGGCCGTGAAGCAATTAGCGTACTCAGATACAGTCATCCCTGGCTCGTGCTTAAGTGACTCAAAGGCATTGATCCTCTGCACAATCACAGACGGAGGAATATAGAACTTGTTCAATTCCTCGAGTAATCAGGCCCACAGAATAGGTCTCGGCAAAAGCTGAATATTGGTATTCCACCACTGGTTAGCCTCTGTAATGAGAAAAGGCCGGATCACCTGTGCCTTTACTACATCCGGTACCTGTATAAGCTCGAAACAGTTCTTTGTCTCGTCGAGCCATTTCTCTTCATCATCAGCATTTGGTCCGCCATCAAAGGTGAGAATATGAGCTCTCTTCAGAGCCTCAGAGCAAAAATGGGTGTCATTGAGGCGGAGGTGCATCCTGATTATTAGGCTTGTATGGCCCAGCTGGATCAATGTTTGAACTACCACCTGAGCAATATCTACAGGTGAGAATGCCTCATGTGCATGACCTCCCAGTGCATATCCCACGAGCGCCTGAGCTTGCAGTGAGGGTGCGTACTGCTGGTATGGTGGTACCGATCCTAGGGGTGGTGGTGGTACCTGCTCCTACGGAGGCAGTGGCATCGGTCTGTCTATGCAAGGTCTCCCACGAGGTCGGCCAGACATCCTATTAAAACATACACATTGATTTAAAGATCGTGAGTATAGGTATGCACAGAAAATTCCTGCGTAAGTCTTAAATATCTTATATTTGAAATTTATTTAAGGCTGGACTAATTGTTAAGGGTTCACGGTGTTTGTTAAAATGTCACAATGAAAACTAGTTAGCTAAACGATTAATCTAATATTTACTCAGGGGCAGCGTTCATTGGAAGGCGGGTATCCTAACATCCGTTCTAAATTCCGAGACCAAGGCCAAAGCACGACGTTTATGATCATAACTTACGTTTAAGATCGTAACTTAGGTTCTAAGACTTTGTTTACGTTATTCTTCCACCGTGAATCTGAAGCCTGGGCTCTGATACCACCTCCGGCGTCCCGTCCTGGACTACGTCTATGGAACAGTTCGCATGCAGTACTTTGCTACGAGAAGTACAAGGCGTCGATACTATTCATAAACACATCCCAACTGAGACGAAGATCGGTATAGCAGAAGATAAAAACCTAAACATAAAAAAGTTCAGCAGATACATTATCCAAAATAGAGTACATAACAGTCCAATAGAAACTAGAAATCCATGGTACAATCATCCATCATAAAGTAAGGTCATCATCCTGAGGCCTACATTGCTCACTCACTGCTCATCTCTCCTCGGCTCATCCTCGATATACTCAACCTCAAAAGTCTTGTCTTCTACAAAGTTTTTATATAAACAACGATGAGGCGATATATAAATCACCCAGCAAGTCCGACCCTTGGATCTACCATGCCGGATCACGCAAGATGAGACATGATAGAAAAAACATAAATAAGAACATAAATAACTTTTTTTGTCTCAATATCAAAAAATAATTAACATTACACATAACAGAAATTAAATCAACAAGATATTCATACTATCATCACATATGGAAACAAAATCTATTCTACCTATTCACATAAGAGTTTAACCGGAACATGTTCATTCCCAACTTATGAATTCCCGTTTCATTCTAGTCAACAAGATTCCATACTTCCTTAATTGTCCTCCTAGCCTGATCGTCATCTTGTTTTCTACCCGTAAGATCAACATTTTTCCTTATCTAGAATTTAAAAGTCTTCTCTAATTATAACTTAAAACTGCCTAAAACATGATCTTGAAAATGCATGACATGAATTTTCTTAAGTATGCAAAACATGACAGAACATATGATGGCCATCTCCACGTAAGAACGATACCAACAACATATGGAATAATCCCCCAAATAGTCATAAGTACAAATATGGCTTCCTTTGGTCCAATCACTGTATTACGTCATATGTACATATCACTAGCTGTGACGTAATGTCCAAGATCCTTTATATCCAACCCAGGTGTTAAACTCGTCTTATAAACATAAACTTATCAGAACATAACTTATGCCCATGACACCAACCACCCCGGTCCTAGTGTCATGACGGCTGCCAATATGTTGAACACGACGTAATCATAATATAGAAAAACATAACATGTCTTCGAATTATTCGTTTCGTTGATAAGTTGTTACGTGGCCTTAAAATTCTTTTGAAAATAGGCTTTTCATAACGTGACATCAAAAACATAGTCTTTATTACAAAACGTCATACTTGATGCAAATGAAACCTTTCTTAATTTCGCAAACTTTAAAAACTTCGGTTTATCTTTAAAACCATGGAATGTGATGCAAAATACTTTAGTCATGAGTTCATTAATTTGTCAAGTGTCCGTTTACTCTCTTTAGATGTATTCAACTTAGGATTAGCGAATTCTACAATTTATTTCCTCAAATATACCCAATAAATCGTTAAATCTCTATTTTGTCCTCTTTCGTTTCAGCTTTTGGCCAATGCCCCAAAACAGTCCCTATTCGGGTTAAATTCATATTTATCCATATCTTGAAACCCACCTTGCATTTTCATCCTAAAACCATAGCAAAATCATTAATCATATCAAAGAATTCAAAACTTATCATAATAACATAACTTAAGACATAACATATCACATATGTACAAGACTATAATTTTTCACACAGCATACATAATACACATATCATGGAATTGAAGTTAAAATAAAGCAAGTGAGGTGTGTCACACCCCACCCCAATGTAGGATCTGCAAGGCACCACTAGAAGGGGGGGTTGAATAGTTGGTGCGGAAAGTGTGGTTTTTAAAATTGTTTTGACTTAAGAACTCAACTTCTGAAAACAGCTTCTGTTTTCATGACCAGTTTTAAAACGTTTTAAAAACTAGGTTGTAGGTCTTCAAAAATTCTGAAATTTTGAGATAACTTAGCTTCAGATGTTATGAGTGTCTCCTACAAATTTCAGATTTAAATTCAACATCTAACCCTTCAAAAATCGTTGGTGGTCATATTGTGCGAATCTGCCAGAAACGGTAGACTGTTTTGAAAATTTTATTCCTATTTGTACATAAGTCCAAATGCTATGAAATTTTAACCACTAACCCCTTATATGTTATATTTAAATGGGTTGAAACAGTTTTGAAAAATTATTTTGGGAAGTTAGTCAAATACGATCAAAGTCTCAACCTTTGTAAGCCTGAAAATCAGACTGCATTAGTCTCAGAACTTTGGACTTTTGATTGACTTATACTTGTCCAAAAGGGTTGAAACTTGTGCCAAATTAACCTTAAGACATGTGGCTATGATTCTGGAAAGTTTTGTAATTTTTGAAAAACATTTACTATGTTTACGAACGTAATCAAAAAGGATAAAAAGTGCTGAAACAGAATATAAGTGCTGAAAGTAAATGACACCAAGAATTTTATACTGGTTCGGTTATAAACAACCTACTCCAGTCTTCGAGGAACATCTTCCTTGGTTCATACTAATCACACAACACAAAAACCCCTTACCACAGGGTTGATGGAGTTACACACCAACTCCAACCCTTTACAAACCATGTATGATGAATACAATGCACACGAACACCACCACCTTCCAAGATTGAAGATTGATCACACCTTGATCAATCTTTTACAAAGATAAAAGAATATGTGATGGTCTAAGAGAAGCCTATTCAAGTGTATGAATGTAAGTACAATAGGCTTTTAGGAAGAAGAAAGAAAGAGAGTTTAGAAGAAGAGAGCTAGGCGTTTTAAGCTTCAAGATTGCAATGCTTTTTCTTGTCTTTGTTTTGCTCTTCTTCTTTTCCTTTTAACTTTGATTTGGCCGCCCCCTTGGTGCTATTACTCCTCTTGAAAATTATCTTCTAAGTCCTTGGAAGAATATTTGGCATCATTGTGACATGTTCTTGCTTACTTGGCATCTCCTCATTGGATGATCATTTAACTCTTGCTTACTTGACACTCATTGATTGGTTGAATGTTGTCATCACTTGATGACTAGGAAAATCTGAGAATTCCACTAAAAACATGTGCCAAAATCACCATAAAACAATTACCATAACTTCCAAGATCATCACATAAATTAAGCAAGATAATATTTCTCCAAACATGGTGAAAAAATCGTCCATAAGTGACACTTTACATGATGAAATTTCAGCATGTGATACATGGGTGTCCATTTCAAATTATTACCAAGTTTTCTTTGATTTATCTCTTAAAAATAAATCACCAATTAGTAGACAATATTCTCATCAATTTTGGGAATAAAATTGGACAATAACATGGCCAAAAAATCGACCTAGGTTCATTCACACACATGTTGAAATTTTTCAGCATGTGTGATATTCAAGATATCACAACTTTACTTTCATATCTTAGTCAAATTAATTCCAATTTGTCTTCCAATTAATCACATGTTTCAAGACACAAAATACAGGCCATAATGATAGAAATTTCGGGCAGCCTATAATCCACATGCTGAAATTTTCAGCATGTGTTACAAATGAGATAAAGTTTGAAACATTACCTTTTGTAGCTTCTTTCTTTAAGTCACCAACATTGTATGCTTGATTCTTGACCAATCAATATGCCAACAAGGCTCCATCAAGGTGGTATAGGCGTGTATAATGTGTAGATACATGTGCTGAATTTTATTTTTGCTAACTTTGTAAAATAGTGCACATTTAATAATACACACATGGTATATTCCAATCAGCCCTTAATTTAATTTTCTAGAACACTTTAAGATATATGACATATGTAAAAAGTGTCTAGATACATATCGTATGATGTGCCAAAAACGTTCCATGTGTTGTGTACGTAGAAAACTGAATTTTCGATGTTTATCGATTACCAGATTTTTCTCTAATTAAATTCCAACTTTTTGCACATGTTATATATATTATGTTACACATTATATACATAAATTAAACTTTAATATTCAGCACTTGGCTGGTCCTAAAGTGGCGCCATATACATGTGATAAAATTGAAATTGGAATCTCCACAATTTGGCCTTAATGTGGGGTGATTTGTGTGTGCCAACATGGAATGATTTTATGGCTGGAAATAACATCCAACACACGAAAATTATAGAGATTTTTGAGATGTAGGGGCTGGCCATCTATTTATGGCAAGTACGTGACACGTTGGTGAAGTTTCGGTATTCGCCCGATACGACGATTTTCGGTTTAGAACCTTTTAACGTGTCGTATTTAATTTGTCATCACCATGAATTATATCATATGATATAAGACCTTAATATACTCATAAATATGAGTTAAGTATGGTGGTGTGACGTTAACATACGTACGTAAAATATATAACGTGTAGCTAATACGTTGGAATACATGTGTATGTGCCTTTTTTCAAAAAATCTGAAACTATATATATTTATGTATATATATGCGTGTATATATATGGTGAAGGAGGAGGAGGAGACTTTCCTTTCTTAATCTTGTTGCCTTTGTGCCTTGTCCAAATGCTGCTTCCTTTAATGAACTACTTAGTTTAATTAACTAAGTACTTCACTTAATGAACTAGTTTAGTTCATTAATGGTGGCACCTGAAAATAGTACAAACACAACAAATGTTCGCCATTTGATGTAAGCTTTAACGCTTCATGGCTCGTTAGTACGGCAACATTATATATGAACTATATAAGGCAAGTTATATGCAATATATCATGCACACTTATGTCATGCACGTTTTTATGCACATTTAAATCATACATTTTGAAATCACTCAAACCCCTTATTCTCTACACCCAAAACCATGGGGTAGGGGGTGTCTTACACCCCTCAAAATACTTCAGTTTATTTAATCATTTACTCATTTACTATTATAATTCCTATGCTCATTTTATCATTCAAAGTGATGATGCTCATATGGTCATAAATATGTATGATGGTCATAAACTTGTATCAAATTATCTATTATGAACATGCTCTTTTATTTATCAAAACTACGTGCTTGAAGGATAAAGCACCAAGAAAACATATGGTTGAAAGGAAGCATGTTAACATACCTTCTTTGGTCTTCAAATGCAAGGTTAAACAACTTTGAATAGGTGAAGAATCTTGCTCAAATAGGTGGCTAAAAACAGCCCCATTTTGAGTGAGTTTTACATACAAAACTTGGAAAAGTGATGTTCATCATGCATATGAAAATGAAATTCAAGAAATAGACTTTAATATAAGGTCTTGTTTCAAAGCTAATCAAAACTATAAGATGTCATCAAAATGGAGAGTAAAACAGAACAAATACTTAGGATGATCATTTCATAGAGAAGATGTTCGAAATAGAGCAAAAAGTTTACTTTCCAAGGACATGCAACATACTTTTGCTAAGAATCAAGACTACGTTCAAGTAGCACACATCCATGTACATATAATACTTGAATTCAAGAACATCTTAACATGCATAATCATATTATTTAAAGTTCAAGTCTCTAATCATAACTCTTATTATAAATCACAAGATTTAACATTCCACTACACATGCAAATATAATCTTTACAGTATTATGATAAGAAAAGGACTTGAAGCTAGTCTTGAATGATCCGATTTTATATGAACATAATTTCATATGTTTCAAAATAACATGGATGATCTAAGTGTAGGACTTGCCTTATGATCCTTGATGTGAGCTTGTTTTTGGATTAAAAGTGAAGATCTCAGCCTCCTTTTCCACACCTAGGGGGCACGGTTTTGGGCATGGGGTAGGGGAGTGATAAATTCAAACTTAAGAAGGATGAGACATAATGTAGCGCCCCGCCCGAAAACCAGGGTTTCGGATCAGTGATTCCGCCGTACTCTACTCCATAAAGTACAAGGCGTCGATACTATACATATACATGTCGACATGAATAGTGAATCGATCAGCGGAAGCATCATAACATAAACAAAACATAATCGACATGAAATGTACTAAATCATAATCTGTACAAGTCATCATATTCAGAATACTGAAATCTTCTGAACTACATCATCAATCGAGACCTAACGCCTTCAAGAATATCTCGGTATGCTCTTCGTTATGAACGGTCTATCTACAATGTCTTCAACAAATCTGTATAGTGACACCTGTTATCTTGAAAGTGGTAAATGAGGCAAGTATGAGCGATAGCCACCGACTTTTAATCGCTCAGCAAGTAGTCTTACTGGATACGACATGTTGATCATACATGGGGAGACGGGGTAACCAAACATAATAACCACATATACCAAATAGATAATCACGTCTCCGTTTTTAAACAAGTAAAATAACTTGGTATAACTAGAAATTGGTAGAGAAAGAAACATAGTGACTGTCTTTTCGTATATACCCAGCTTAAACATCACTACCATTGTTCATACATCATCAACAGATAGTGGCAGACGAGTATTACTGCACATACCGTAAAATGACCTCCATATCTAACTAAAATCCATAGATACTAGTCACATGATCTCCTTAACTAATGTATGACCCTCTCAACTCTATCCATCACAGCTTACTTCTACTACAGCATTGCAGGAGTCCCGGTAGACATAAATGTGTAGTGAGTCATGATTATAACGTAAAACATAGCTGTCTTTTTACAATTATGTAATAACATGTCAAAACTTTCATTGTCATACTTTTCGTACTTATGTGATGGCCATTGAAATGCAAAACAATATCTAGCGACGTCCGGAAAGCATCTCCGTAAAGGTATGTAAACGATGATCCGTACATCATCCGAGTAGGTAGCTTTACGTTGACTCGTAGGTCAAGAACCCAAGCTCTTCACAAGGTGTTCAAGACACATACTAAATGAGTTCGACAGTCAAGCTCTTCACAAGGTACAACCCAACTCATCATACATAGAAGGGTTCGACAGCCAAGCTCTTCACAAGGTACAACCCGATACCCAACATGTAATGTAAGGTTCAAGAGCCAGGTTCTTCACAAGGTATTCACAAGAACCTTACATTTGTCTCATTAAGAAACTTCTGTCTTGTAGATACAGTTCATTACATTTCCATACTTTTCATACATGTCATAAATCATGTCGTAAACATACTAGAAAACATCTCCTTTTCCTTAAAACATACTTTTCATTCATATGCATATGAACTTTTAAAACATGTAACGTAAAACATAACTTTTCAAACCTTGATTTCATGCAACGTGAGACTCGGTCGTATAAGGATATCTTGGTCATACTACATCCTTTCCTCATACATCAATTACTTAACTAAGGTCTACTTATCATACTTAAGATATGCTTATCATTGCAGTCTACTTGTCATAACTTAAAGAAATACCATAACCATAACCCCTCAACATCAAATCCTCCAATGTACTTCATAACTCATAGTTTCGGTACTTAGAACATATACTTCCCATTTTCTTTGGCATACCATCTAGAAATTTCATACCCTAGATCTTAAATTGCACATAATAATCCATAACATATAAGTATACAATTAATATGAAATAAAATCATTTCATCTCAATGGGCCTATTAGCTGATTTACACATATATGATGTGTATGCGTATAAAGTCATTTTATGATATATTAACAATATTTTAACTTATGCATTTTCATATCTTTACATATGCATTATACACACTTACATATGTAAACAACATAATAATAATAATAACATTTTTACAACAAGCTTATCAATGTCGTATTCGGTGGTCATATCAGCAACAATCTACACTTTGGAGCAAATATATGCATGCAAAATATGGTCATCGGGGGGATTATTTGCCACGTTTGCCAGATTCACCAATCTGGAAACTTATTTGTCGTATACACCCTTTCTGTATCTCACAGTCTGCAGGTCAAGGCATGCATCTCACATGGATACACACGCCAACAGGAGAATTTACATTACGCAGTACATATGATGCTTGTCACGTACCCCATCCACAACTTCTCTCGGCAAAGTTCATTTGGTATAAACAGCATGCCCCAGTTGTTAAAATCTTCTTATGGCGCCTTTTTCATTCTGCACTCCCATTCGAGGATTATATTGGCAGGTACATTACTTCACAACCAACTCAGTGTCCATTCTGTAAGCGAGAGTCAGCTACAGCAGATCACGTTTTCATGTATTGTTCATATGTGTGACACTTATGGCTTTATTATGCTGGAGAATTACACTGTCCTCTACCATCGTCCTTACAGCTGCGCCAATATATACTTGCTTGGTGGTATCGTTCATCATTTTTGTCTCTTATTGGCGTTTTCAAAATCATCGTTCCGGGAATTATTTTGTACAATATATGGCGTGGATATACATCGTTAGTTTATGGAGAGCAAACGAATATTACACTGACATCCCTTCAGGCTTCAGTCCGATATGACATTACAATTTGGGGCAAAAAAATATCAGGCACTAAACTTGCTACTGATCCTAGACAATATTTCTCTTGGCTTCCATCGCTGAAGCTTCCACGGCCTACTCTGATTCGCTGGCTATGTCCACCACCAGGACGACTGAAATTGAATACAGATGTGGCAGTAGGCAGACAGTATGCAGCAAGGGGTGCGATATTGCGCGATATTGCAGTAGTCAGACAGTATGCAGCAATCTCGTTCAGGCTGCCCCTAGCTACACCACTAAATGCAGAGATTCAAGCAGCATTATTTGGTCTTTTATACTTTCTTCCTCTACATCGTAACATCACATTGGAATCTGATTGTGCCCAAATGATCTCTCGGCTGTCCCACACGCAGATGGTTCAAGGTAATTATTATCTCCGGCTACTTCACACACTTATACATCTCCACTGGCTTGATTATCATCACATCTACCGAGAGGCTAATATGGCGGCTCATTATTTATCTCAACACGCAATGCTAGACCCTATCACACAATATTATTCATCACAAACACTTCCTTCATTGGTGCGAGCTGCTATCATGTTGGATCTTTCATCCGTTCACTTGCGTGTTGTTTAATAAATTATAGTCTTCCACATGGATTAGCGTTTCACACATCTCCCTGCCTGTCTCCTACGGGATTCAGGCAGGCTTGGTATGTATTGTTATCTTTTGACCTACATTTTATCATGTTTCCTCCTGCATCATAACTGCCTCTTTCTGCTTGCTCTCGCATGGTTTGGAGTATATATATTTGTGGCAGAATATTTCTATCCTACACTGGCGGACTCAGCGGCACATACTTTGCAGCAACCATCTATAAACTTGTCGCCTTGGCACCCACTTTGCCAAGGCGACATCGGTATGTGTCTGACATTTCTATTTTGTTTTCTTTGGATGTTCACCATCATCGGCATAATTTCTTTTTGGATTGTTTCCGAGGTATGGCATCTCCCGGACAAGGCAAACTCACACAATGACATCCAAGGCTTCAACTGGCAACATCAGCTCACATCTCCACCTACGGAAATCACACATTTGTACTCCAGCTTAGATTTCACACATATCAATGACGGCCGTATAAATATGTACGTTTTTTCCTTCGCCAGGGTTTTATCCACAAGGGTGGTTTTTCCTAGCAAGGTTTTAATGCGGCATATCATATACGACTGGAGATATGTTATCATTAGTTCATTATTTCATTTATTCGCATACTTTGATGATTGTAATAAGGTTTTCCTCCGCCATAAGTGAGGTTTTCATTTCATTAATAAAATCTCCGTTATAAAAAAAATAACATTTTATCATGAAAGGCCTAATGGCCGAAAAATATATTTAGTATGTAATACATATTAAATCATTATATAATATTCAAAACTAATTCCTTTTCATGTCTTAACTTATATATACTATATATATATATATATGTGTGTGTTTGTAAGGTACATTTAATCCGTTACCATCCATCAAAAGGCCTATTATAAATTGATGTAATCATATGTATTGACACATATACATTTTCTTAAACGTTTCATACCTATGTATATATATACACACACATATAACTTTAAAATTCTATTTTATATCATTGAAATGCCTTAAGGCCGAATGTCTCTCAGCACCATATGCATAAATATATTTTACTATATTGCACATATATGAATAGATACTTTATTATAAATCATTTTAATATAAAATAACTTATAACGTAATATTTATTTAAAACCGAAATTGATAATTAATATGTACGTATGTGTATATCATGAATTAAATCATTTATATCCCACATTTTTACAATAGCCGTGTATATGCATATTAATGATTACTTATGTGATATTCTTAAATCATGTAAATACTAGAAAATACATAATATAAAACATGAAAATCATTAAAATAGAAAACATCATCAATTTTTTTCTTGAATATGGTTAATTCTTCTCATTTATTCATAAATACATATTCCTATTTTTAAAGAGTCGTATATATTTGTATAGCATATATACATTTAAAATACAATTCTCATATCTTAAAATCTCATCATAATATATGTATGAACCATATGTGTGAGCATAGCATTCATATATATATCAACTATATTTATATATATCGTATATGCATATAAATACATGGCATACGTATATATAGCATATCTATACATATATTGATTCTATATGTATACATTTAGCGTGAGTATATATATGTGTGAGCATTTACATATACAATATATATATCTATTATTCTTAAGTGTACTAATAGAACGTACATATATATATATATATTTCCACCATAAATATGTGTATAGCGTGTATAAATATATACCGCGTATGTATGTATGTAGCGTATATATGCATATATTGTTTGAGCATAAATCTTTCAAAACTAAGAAGATACTACATGATGACCCAGCCTTTGATATAAACATAAACTTATACTAAATATTAGTAAAACCATGTAGTATATAAGAAGAGTACTTGCCTTGGTTCTTGGATCTTAGTCTAATATGAACAAAGTTTCCTCTTTTCCCTTCTTGGATGGAGTTCTCGGCCTATAGGCCAAGTGGAGTAGAAAATATGTTAGTTTTGGAAGAAAATGTGTAACAGAGTTCAAAAATGGGTTCTTGAACAAACTTACTCTTGAGATTTCTTGTAGTTCTCTTGTTTTCCCCAACTCAAGCGAGTCTCTTCCTCCTACTTCTAAGTGTTCACGGGTAGGGTGCCTAAAGAAGGAGTAAATTAGTCTTTTGAAAAATAGATGATTAAGAAGGCGGGTAGAATTGATAATATAACCATTTACCTTGAAGATCTCTTCTCATGCAAATCTACTTCTCTACTCAAAATGTTTAAAGAGACATGTTTCTTCTTGCTTAGGGTCACGGTTGATAAATGGAGAAGGAGAGAATGTAAATTCCTTGACTAAGGATAATGATGAGTTAAAGTGAGATGGAAACCATGGATTTCTCCCTCCCCTTTGTTCACGGGTTGGAGCTTGAAGATGGGGGAATTTTTGTTTTAGATACAAGAGGAAGTTAAAGTGAAGAGGAAGAAGTATTTTTGGTGTGGAGATTTTAAGAGAGTGTAATGAGCGGAGAGGGGATAGGAGAGTTGCTAATGTCTTCCCCCTCTTTTCTCATGGCAGCCGAGATAGAGGGGTGAAAAATACCATAAATGATTTTCATCATAGTGTATGCTTAGGAAATAGGGAGAATGATGGTACCTGTAAGGTGCATGAAGTATAATTGGTTGGAGCATGAGGTGTTAGGATAGCTTTTCCCCTTTTTCCTTTGTGGGTTATCTCGGTGGTGGGGGGATTTAGGGAATGAAAGTTGCAAAAGTTGGAGGAAAGAGGAAGTAAAGTTGTCCTATAGTGAGTTGGGAAAGAGGAAGTGTGTATAATGAAGATAACTTAGAGGTTAAAATGAAAGTGGAAGAATCTTTTCTCCTTTTGTTTTCTGGGGTGGCCGAAAGTTTCATATAGGGAGAGGGGATTTGTTGTCTTGTAGTAGAAACTATTTTTCTATTCTATAGAAAAGAGGATAAAGGTGATTCCATGGTGGAGTTGGTATAGAATATGATTGTTTGGGGTTAAATTAATGGATGAAGCAATTTTTATTTTTTTTCTCTTGTTTCTCATGTGGCCGAATTTTGGGGTTTTAGTGGGGTGTATTATTATATTATTTTTTTGTTCCTTATTTGTATGATCCTGAATACTTCATCAATTTATTTTGTTACTTAAAATTTTGATTATATACTTTAGTGCTTGTTTAGTGTTTTTACCTTCATTACTTACTGCGATACAACGATTGCATCTAAGTTTTATTGTAATATCTTCGGTTCTCTATGCCAACTAGCCCGGAGTTGCGGGTCGTAACACATAAGGATTTCAAGAATGTTCTATAAGAATGCATACCTTTTCTTGATTTAGATTATGTCCTTGGATGATTTTTATAATTGCTTAAACCTCGGAGAGTTTTCTTCACCTCTTCTTGGTCTACATGGCATACAGTTTTGGGGTTGGAGGAGAAGGGTGAGTTGGGCTAATTAGAAAAGAAACTTGTTGGAAGGACATCTATGAAATCTTACCTTGAATAGTTGAAAGAAATTTGAGCTCCTTGGTTCACTTGAGCTTGGAGAAAATTTTCTTCCTTCACTCCTAAGGGGGTATGGTTGGAGGCTTCAAAGGAGAGATGGAGTTGTCTTGAAATTAGTTTGTGGTGGTATAATGATGTTGTGGCGCCCCGCACCCCGGCCTATCCGGATGCAGTTCGCCCGCCGTACTTCACTAAGGAGAGTACTAGGCGTCGTCCCATACGTATCATGATCCATGGTATAATGCATGGATTTTCGCGCTTACACGCAGATAAGTGTGCGAAACCGTGGCAGAATTTAAAACTTCAAATTAAACACATCCACACGATCATTCATAGTTTACATCCCAAATCAAAAGTATCGAAAATCACAAAATAAATGTTTTCCATTCCAAGTACTTCATCAGTCATCAATCATAGCTGGCCAGTCATGTCTCCTAAACTCGTCCACTCCTCGCTGCGCTCATGGATATAGGAAACCTAGGCTCATCCTCAATCCACTCTACTTTATTCCCTGCAGCCTCTGGGAGGAAAAATAGGGGGTGAGTGACAAAGTCACCAGCAAGTACACCATAAACAATCATGCATTAAATGGAAAGTACATACAAGAACCGAACCCCCAAAATTTGGTCTCTTACCATCATACCTGTCTTTCCATTCAAATGCCACCAAGGTAATAGAATCATCACTTGATCATAAAAGGAATAAGATCATAGCTTACATAACAACAACAATAAGATCATAACTTAGGTAACGAAAGATAGCAAAATCATGACCTAAGTAACATTACGTCTAGCATTTAGCTAGCATCTCATCCCTTCCGTCAATAGCCACTAAGGCAATAAAATCATAACTTAGTCATGTAGCACGTAAAGACACAACTCAGTGCACAGACTCGACATCATGCTCATGACCATATGCAATGTGTATGAGTATGCAAATGCAGTGCATAGTGAAAACATGAAAAAATTTTCTTTCATTCTTTCTTTCAAAACATCATCGTCAATAAAATCGAGAGAGTGTTCAGATCTATTATATCCGGATCTGAGGCGGTCATATCCATCCCTTCGAATCTATTATTTCCGGATCCAAAAACGGTCACATTATCAATCATAGTCATCAGGTCTATTCTCTCCGGGCCTGAACGGTCATAATCATCATAATCAGGTCTATTCTTTCCGGGCCTGAACGGTCATAATCATCATAATCAGGTCTATTCTTTCCGGACCTGAACGGTCATAATCATCATAATTAGGTCTATTCTTTCCGGGCCTGAACGGTCATAATCATCATAATCAGGTCTATTCTTTCCGGGCCTGAACGGTCATAATCATCATAATCAGGTCTATTCTTTCCGGACCTGAACGGTCATAATTATCAGATCAATTAACCCCGGATCTGGAGCGGGTTAAGCTGGCCAGAAATAAATGGTACCATAGGAATCTTCTTTCAGAACTGAAAACTTCTTTTCTTTGAAAGCGCTTTTTCATCATTCTTTGGCATAAAATCAGTTTCATAAATCATGTAAGTGACGATGATGCAATGTATGACATGCATTATGCGACTCGTGAACAAATGCATCATAACATGCATGTACGAACTTGTCTTTTAACTAAAAAAAAACTGTCCAGCAATCATATTCTGTTCATACAGCCTCGTGCTCATCAATTCGTGCTCACATTTATTAACCCATACCATACATATGCATAATGAAAGCTTGGACACATGCTATAAAAATTTCGTAACATTCCGAAATGTCTAACGACCTCAAAACATCATACTATCATCAAAAGTACTGCTGAAATCAGCAGGGCAGTACCGCCTTACCTCAGTTTTGTGGGTCATAAAAACCTTATTCATTTTGATCCATCACCTGGAAAACACAGCTAATTCACCAAGGAACAACATTCATAAGGCTAAACATCACATTCAAGCCTAAATAATCAAGATCGAAGCTTGACAACTTAAGACATTAAACTGTCCTATTTTTCAGTTTGTACCACTAACTTCAACTCAGTTGTTAACCATCAAAATGGTGGTTTTATGCTGATTTCTTTAAATGAACATTTAAATCTATGCCTTAAGTAACTACCATAAAATTTCCAAGGCAATCCAATAAACTTAAAGGGACCATCTACTTACTTTCCCAAACTGGGTACATGCAGAAACTGGAATGACCAGTTGTATCACGAAATAAATTGTGACCAAACCACATATCCTTTTATCAAAATTCCAACTCACAGATTTCATAAAAACATCAAGATATCATCATACCAAAAATCAGCTCATTTGCACGTTCCTGAGGTGCATTTCTGAGCCACACAACTTACTACTCAAACCTGTCCTGTTCCAGCAACTCTGTTTGAGCAGTTTTACCAAGAACTTTATTAAAAATAATCCACAACTCCTTTTACTAAAATTCTAACTCACAAATTTCATAAACATATAGGGCTATCATCATACCAAAAATTAGCCCATTTGAACACTCCTAAGGTCCCTTTTCAAGTCGTACAACAGGCAACATAAATCTGTCCAGCTCCAGTAATTCTGTTTGACCAACTCTTACTAAGCATTTCATTTAGGACAAACCACAACTCCTTTTAATGAGATTCCAACTCACATATTTCATAATCATACAAATCTATCACCATACCAAAAATTTGCCAATTTGCACCTTCCTAAAGTTTGTTTTCAGTTCGTTCAACATGAACATAAAACTGCTCAGCTCCAGTGCTTCTGTTTGACCACTTCTTACTAAAAACTTCATTAAGGACAAACCACAACTCCTTTTATTAAAATTCCAACTCACACATTTCATATACATATGCGGATAACATCACACCAAAAATTATCCAATTTAAATACTCCTAAGATTCATGTTCAGGTCATGCAAAACGTCACACTGTTCTGCCCAGTTCCAGTAATTTCTTCTTGAGCAGTTTTACCAAAAGACTTATTAAAAATAAACCATAACTCTTTTTACTGCAATTCCAACTCTCACTCGTACTACACACACAGAGATAGGGTCATGTAAAAATTTAGCTTAATTGAACATTTCTAAGGTTTGTTTTCAAGTCACACAATCAGCAACATAAATCTGCCAGCTCCAGTAGTTTCAGCACTTCTTCACCTTTTTATTGTTCAAGCATTCTTCCACCAACTTCATTCATTAAGATGACTTACTATACATCAAATACACATTTAAACATAGTTATTTCAAGTCTCATAACTCATTTTAGGCTACACATAACTCATACCAACAGTCTTGCCATTAATGCTTAGAACATGTCACTTTTCATATCAACACTTTTCTTTACATCAACTAAGTTCATGTCTTGTTCTTAGAATCTTCAACTAAGATTCATAACTTAAAAATGGCTAGTCATTCAAGCATGCACTTCAAAAATAAGGCAAGATTGGCTAGAGTATACTTGCCTCTTTGAACCTTAGAGCTTTTCCTTAGCTTGAGCCTTGGTTGAAATGGAGTGAAGTCTTCCTCCACTTCACACTTATAGCACGATTTTGGAAGGAGAAAAAGATGAACATTAGCTACTATCTTGAATGAAGAATGGAGCTAGATTTAAGTTAGAATTCTTCTTACCAAAATGAATATTGAGATGAGCTCAAACCACCAAGATGTTAGCTCCTCTTAGTAGCTTGAAAAACATTAACCTAGTGACCATATGAAGGTCACGTTTTTGGCATGACAAAGGGGTATCAATGTGAGTTTCATCCTTTGAAATATAGAACTCACTTAGAAGATTCAACATGCACTTACCTAGATGAGTTCTTGGAGCTTGAAGATGAAGATAGCCTTGACACCCTTAAGCTTCACTATGGCCGAAAGTTTGATGATGATAGAGGAGTTGTCTAAGTGTTCAATGAGTCTTCAATGGTTTGTTTAGGAGAGTTCTTGAGAGTGTTCAAGACTTAGAAGATGAAGCTTCTTAGTATGAACTTGAAGATGAAAGGGAGCTTCTTGGATAAGTTGAAGACATCTTCATGGGGGAAGAAGGGGATGGGGGCAGCACATAGGGGGTCAAGGGGACAAGGATTCCCATGCTTGCTTAGAAAGAAGAGAGTCTTCTTGTGTCTTGAACTTTGACCATTCTTTGTCCCCTTTTCTTTTCTTTTCTTTTTATCTTCTTGTCTTATATTTATTCCAAGACAACTTGAATTGTATTTCCTTTTGTTTATTTTATTTTATTTCTTAAATAAGACTTTGTTAGTTTAGTTCAACTATGGTTACTTTAGGTCAACCATAGTTACTTTATGTCAACTATAGTTACTTTATGCCCACTATAGTTACTTTATGCCAACTATAGTTACTTTATGCCAACTATAGTTACTTTATGGTCAACCTTGGTTACTTTACCCAACTAGAGTTATTTTCTTAACCTTGTAGTAAATTTTTAAGTAACCATGGTAATCTTCAACCATGGGGCCGATTTCTAGGCTTGGTTGACCCCCTTTTTACCATGCTTAATTTCCTTTTCTTATATGTGGATAATTGTCTCCTAATTAATTGATAGTTTCCCCTTTTTCTTGCCTTAAAATAAACTTAGGAAATTCTTAATCCCTCATGGCTATAGGGCCGAAACTTAGTAGTAGTCGGGGGAAAATTGTCCATTACTTGCAACTCCTTAATTTCCTTTTGAGCTTATTTCAAAAAGGCCCTTAAGATTATCATCTCTTATAATTTTGGGAAAAACCCTTTAAGGCCCTTTTTAAACCTTGTTTCCGAAATTTTCTTAAGCATTTGGGAATGAATTGGTCACTTCATATAGTCCCTAACTCACGCTTGAATTGATTATATCATTTTTTTATCATCCTAAAATGAAAGAATCACTAAGGAAAGTTAGTGAAAGACGCTTGAAAGATACCACTTTATTAATTCACTTATATGAGTCTTCAAGTACTATACGACTTTTCGGCGGGGCACAACAGATGTGGTTGGGAACTCTTGACGCAAGATGGTTCTTCCTTCCCCCACTTCCTTAAAAAATGCCTAAGACAAGGGGAGGAAGAATGCATGTGGCTTGCTTAAAGAAGTTAGCTTGAAAGGACAAAAGGAGGACATGATGGAGGTGAAAGGTAGGCTTCTTACATACTCAAGAAAGGGCATGTGAAGGTGAAGCCTTTGTAAGACCCTTGACCAATGCATGTAAGCGGAGTTCTTACATGTTTTGCATGCTTGGAAGATATAAAAAATATTTTGGGAGGTCCAAGGAAAAAGGGCCGATTTATGAGGTGGGTTGGAAATGGTATATTAGACATTTTACCATGTTCTAGAGTTTTAATTTTGTATGTCCAATTTTGTTTCATTTTAGCTTGAAATTAAGTTCTAACATATATAAGTATTTATACATGTATACATATATTTCCTTAATTTACTATATTGTTAGTGGTGACATAATTATGGACAATTTAACCAAGGTATGCACTTAATATATATAGTTATATAGTGATGTAGATTATTTAATTGGGTAAAAAGTTCATAGCGATAACCTAGCCATGGGCTAAATTTTAGTTAAGGTGTGGGTTTAACATATTAGTTTACGGTTTTATGACTATTATTGTCGTTACAGAGAGCGGGTCGTAACATCCTCCTCCCCTTACAAAAAGTTTTGTCCTCGAAACTCACGTACCTTATATGAAGAGCTGAGGGTACTGCGCCCTCATTTTCTGCTCCGATTCCCATGTCGCTTCTCGTTCGGTGTGATACCTCCATTGTACTTTTACGAACAGAGAATCGATCGCTGCCTCAACACTTGTTCTTTTCTGACAATGATCCGGACTGGAAGCTCGTCATAAGTAGCATCATCTCGAATTGCCAGTGACTGCTCCTCTAGGATGTGACTCGGATCATGAACATATCGCCACAGCTGAGATACATGAAATACGTTTTGAATCTATGATAGTGATGGAGGTAATGCCAATCGATATACTATAGTCCCAATCCTCTCTAGAATCTCAAATGGTCCAATGAAGCGGGGCTCAGCTTCCCTTTAAATCCAAATCTCATCACCCCTTTTGTTGGCGAAACCCACAAGTAGACCTTCTCGCCAACATCAAATTCCATCGGCCTTTGCTTAGCATCTACCCAACTTTGGCTACAATTTTGAGGAACCTTCAATCTTTCACAGATGACTTAGACCTTTTCTAAGGTCTGCTCAACTTGCTTTGGCCCAGTGAGTGCTCTCTCACCAATCTCATTCCAATACAGAGGCGATCGACATTTGCGCCATATAGTGCTTCGAAGGGTGCCATTCCAATCGAACAATGGTAATTGTTGTTGTACAAGAATTCTATTAGCTTCATTAACTTGTCCTAGCTACCCCTCAAATCAGTAGCACAGTAGCGCAACATATCTTCCAAAGTCTGAATAGTCTGCTTAGATTGCCTGTCAGTCTGAGGATGGAAAGCTGTACTCATTCGGATTTCTGTCCCCCATTGCCTGCAAGTACGCTTTCCAGAATCGTGCCGTGAAGCAGGGATCTCTCTCACATACAATACTTACCGTTAGACCATGTAGACTTACTATATTATCCATGTATAAACTCACCAGCTTATCCATCGGTGCTTGAATCGACATAGGCATAATGTGTGTTGATTTGGCGAGTCGGTTAACCACTACCCATATCGTATCATTACCACTTCGGGTCTTGGGAAGCCTAGTCATGAAATCCATGGTGATGTATTTCCACTTCAATTATAGGATCTCTAATGGTTGTAGAAGACCGGAGGGACGCTAATGTTTAGCCTTAACCTGTTGACACATCAAACATCGTTCCACGAACTCCGCAATTTGACGTTTTATCCCGCTCAGTTTCTTTTCACGTCCTGATACATTTTGGTAGCTCCTGGATGGATGGACAGCCTCGAATTATGTGCCTTCTTTAAGATCTCTCTTTTAAGTGCGTCTTCATCTGGTACGCACAATCTATCTTTGAACCAAAGGATGCTGTCATCTTGAACCCGAAGGTAAGCCATTGGTCCCTTCTTCAACTTCTCCAAGGCTTTTGACAATTCAGAATCTGCTTTTTGGGTCTCCTTTATTCTATCGATCAGTGTCGATGTAGTCCAAGACATTTACAATGGAGTCAACTAGGTCTAATTCGAATGCCATCTCTTTCTCCAGCGGGGTCTGTCTTGCATGAGTTGACTTCCTACTTAACGTATCTGCCACTTTGTTCGCTTTGCCTTGATGATAATGAATGATGAGGTTGTAGTCTTTGATTAGTTCCAACCATCTGTGTTTCCTCATGTTTAACCCCTTCTGGGTAAAGAGATATTTCAAGCTCTTGTTGTCGGTTTACACCTCGCATCTTTCTCTGTATAGATAGTGTCTCCAGATCTTTAAAGCGAACACCACCACTGTTAATTTCAGATCATGGGTAGGGTAATTATGTTCATATAGCTTCAACTGCCTCGAAGCATATGCAATTACCCTGTCTTGTCGAATCAAAACACAACCTGAAATGGAACGGTTAACACATGTATACAGCATGAAGAAGTTTAGACATGTCAAAATGATGAGATTCAAGGAGCCCTAAACATACAAACTTCACAAACAAGGGCCTTGAACTTACAAACTCCACAAACAAGAAGATTTTGCACAAAAAAGATGTAAACTAAAGAGCTTCTTGTTCAAACATGTACAAGATGAGCCAAGGAATGTTACATACATGATTTTTCTATGTTTATTGAGACTATGATCTGATTCTCCAAGTGTTTCAATGCATATTATAAGATGTAAGGTTTGGTGGGAGGGCAGGATGGTCATTTCATGCGTTGGCGTTTTAATATCTAGTCTAGTTGTTTGCGTTGTCTTTGTTTTGGTCTAAGATATTTATAGAGTCTTTTAATATATGTTTATAGTGCTAATGTCCGTCTTTGAGCGTTTTCTTAGGTGACAAGGCTAAATGAGAAATGTGGCTGGGAGGATCCCTATTTTTAAGGAAGGCAGCCGGACACGTTTGTTATTTTGGATGTACAGGTTGGAGTACGAGTCCAAATGGGTTCAAACCACTTGGAGGTGTTAGAAAACTAAAATTGATACGATTTTAAGGCTTTGCACTTTTCTTAATTCGGGATAAAAGATGGACCGAAATCAGATGGAAGATGGGAGTCCAGGATTTAAAGTACTAAATGTAGGATCTGCAAGGCACCACTAGAAGGGGGGGGGTTGAATAGGTGGTGCGAAAAGTGTGGTTTTTAAAATTTGTTTAAAACTAAACAACTCAACTTCTGAAAACAGAATCTGTTTCCAGGACCAGTTTTAAAACGTTCTTAAAACCAAGTTATAGGTCTCCAAAAATTCTGAAATTTTGAGAGAACTTAGCCTCAAATGTTATGAGGGTCCCCTAAAAAGTTCAAATTAAAATTCAATCTTTAACCCCTTCAAAAACCGTTGATGATGAGATTGCGCGAATCTGCCAGAAACGATAGACGGTTTTGAAAAATTTATTCCTATTTGTGTGTAAGTCCAAATGCTCTGAAAATTTAACCGTTAACTCCTTATATACTAAAGTTAAGTGGGTTGAAACAGTTTTGCAAAATTCTTTTTGGAAGTAGGTCAATTTCTATCAAAGTCTCAACCTTTGCAAGTCTGAAGATCAGAATGCACTAGTCTCAGAACTTTTGATGTTTGATCGACTTATACTTATCCAAAAAGGTTGAAACTTGTGCCAAATTAACCCTAGAACGTGTGGCTATGTTTCTGGAAATTTTTGTGATTTTTGAAAGTCGTTTACGATTTTTATGAACGCCAACAAAAAGAGTAAATTGTGTAGTAACAGAAAATAAATGCTGAAAGTAAATGACACGAAGAATTTTATACTGGTTCGGTTACAAACAACCTACTCCAGTCTTCAAGGAACACCTTCCTTGGTTCACACTAGTCACACACACGCAATACACCTTACCACAGGGTTGATGGAGTTACACACCAACTCCAACCCTTTACAAACCTTGTATGTTGAATACAATACGCACGAACACCATCACCTCGCAAGAATGAAGATTGATCACACCTTGATCAATCTTTTACAAAAATATGGAATATGTGGTGGTCTATATCAAGCCTATTCAAGATTGAAAAATATGAATACAATAGGCTTTCAAGAAGAAAGAAAGAAAAAGAATGTAGAAGAGGAAGAGCTAGGCGTTTGATCACTTTGATTTTGCAATACTTGTGCTTGTCTTGTTTTTGCTCATCTTCTTTCCTTTTAAGCTTGTTGCCGCCGTCCCCCTTGTGTCCTCCCCCTCTTGAACATTATCTTCTAAGTCCTTGAGAGAATGTGTGGTATCATTGTGACATGATCTTGCTTACTTGGCACCTTCTCATTGGATGATCATTTAACCTTTGGTGACTTGGCACTTCATGATTGGTTGAATGTTGTCATCACTTGATGACTAGGAAAATCTGAGAATACCACTTAAAACATGTGCCAAAATCATCATAGAATAATTGCCATAATTCACAAGATCATCACATAAATTAAGCAAGACAATTTTCTCCAAAATAGGATGAAAAAATCGGCCACACTTAGTCTTGCACATGCTGAAATTTCAGCATGTGTAACATCCACCTCTTATTCAAAATCTTGCCTATTTTGTATTGATTTTTTTCCAAGAATTCAAAGACTAATTCAATCAACATTTAGTATTCAATATTCTCATATGGAATAAAAGTTAGACACAAATGTGGACTAAATTTCAGTCACTATACATTACACACATGCTGAAATTTTCAGCATGTGTGATATTAAAAATATCACCATTTTAATTTCATAATTAATTCAAAACACTTCCAAATTGTCTTCCAATTAATCCACTAAATTCAAGAAGTAATATATGCCTCAATACATTGAAAATTTCGGCCATCATATCACTACACATGCTCAATTTTCAGCATGTGTCACAAATGTGACAAAGTTTGAAATGTTACCTTGTATAGTTCCTTTCTTTTTGTCACCAACATTGTATGATTGATTCTTGACCAATCAACATGCCAACAAGACTCCACATATGATCCATCTCAGCTGTAGGTGGCGTGTATACATGTATATGCATGTGCTGAAATTTATTTTTGCTAACTTTGTAAAATAGTGCACATTTAATAATACACACATGTTATATTCTAATCAGCCCTTAATGTAATTTTCTAGAACACTTTAAGATATATGACATATGTAAAAAGTGTCTAGATACGTGTCGTATGATGTGCCAAAAACGTTCCATGCATTGTGTACGTAGAAAATCGAATTTTCGATATTTATCGATTACCCCATTTTTCTCTAATTAAATTCTAACTTTTTGCACATGTTATATATATTATGTTACACAAAATATATATAATATATACTTTAAATCTCAGCACTTGGCTGGTTTAAAGTGGCGCCATTAACATGTGACAAAATTAAAATTGGAATCTTCACATTTTGGCCTTAATGTGGGGTGCTTTGTGTGTGCCAATATGGAAAGAATTTTTGGCTGAAAATATCACCCTAGTCACGAAATTTTTGATGATTTTTGAAGTATAGGGGCTGGCCATTTATTTATGGCAAGTACGTGACACGTTGACGAAGTTTCGGTATTCGCCCGATACGACAATTTTTGGTTTAGAAGCTTTTAACGTGTCGTATTTAATTTGTCATCACCATGACTTATATCATATGATATAAGACCTGAATATACTCATAAATATGAGTTAAGTATGATGGTGTGAAGTTAACGTACGTACGTAAAATATATAACGTGTCCGTAGTACGTCGGAATACATGTGTATATGCCTTTTTCAAAAAATCAGAAAATATATGTATTTATATATGTATATGCCGTGTATATTAAATGTGGAGAGGAGGAGGAGACTTTCCTTCCTTATCCTTGTTGCCTTTGTGCTTTTTCCAAATGTAGCTTTCTTTAATGAACTACTTAGTTTTATTAACTAAGTACTTCACTTAATGAACTAGTTTAGTTCATTAATGGTGGCACCTGAAATTAGTATAAACACAACAAATGTTTGCCATATGATGTAAGCTTTAACGCTTCATGGCTCGTTAGTATGGCAACATTATATATGAACTATATAAGGCAACTTTCATGCAACAACTTGCTATGTCATAAAATATGTCATGTATTTCTTTGTAACACGTTATTTAAATCATTCATTTTGAAATCACTCAAACCTTTTTTCTCAACAATCTCTCCCTTTTGATGATTTTCAAAATAACCTACATACATGATTTAAATCTTATCGCTCCCCCTTCAATCATGCATAAATTCAAAATATGAGTTTTAAATTTCAAAACCGCTCCCCCTTGATTTATGCAATCAGTATCTCTCTCCCCCTTAAATCATGCTTTCTCTCCCCCTTTATTTTGGAAAGTCAATCAAAATATGCCTGTAAAGATGAAGAAAAAAAATCATGCATTTCCTATAACGTGCGTTCGTAAGGGTTATTTATACAACCCTTTGAAAATGTCCCTTTTGTTACCCAAATTTGGGTGACCTTTCTAGGTCTTCCGAAAGGTGAGAAAGGTGATGAGAACGCAACATAATATATGTTAGGGAAAAATGTGTTTGGCCTTTGGCCAAGAATCCCATCATGCATATAGTATGGTTTATGTTTTTGATATGCATTTCGGTTTGCATGCACGGGGCGTGATCTAGACGCATTTGTATGATATGAATGTCGCACATGCATCAGTGGCTTTCTATATGGCACATGATTACTCTTTGTATGATATGAAGAATAAGAAGCACGATGAGATGAGATGAGTGGTGTACTAGTCTTCTTCTTATATTTATACGGCACATAATTATACTTCGCATGACATGAAGAAGAAGTATGACGAGATGAGGGGAGAGGAGGTCTTTGCGTCACTTTAGGCGCTACGTATGCCCTTGATGTGTCTACTTTCTTAGACAAAACAAACTTGGATGGTTTAGATGATGCTTCATTTGTCTCCATGTATCCTAATCCGGTTTTGTCATTATCATGCTTTTGTAAAGAAATAATGCGATCTAGCATGTTTGTTCCCGTATCAAATTTCTTCACCATTTCCTCTAAGTATGTATTCCTTGATTTCAAGTTTGAAATCTCGTATTTCATTTTAGTGTTCTCGGATGTCCATAATGAAATTTCATACCTTAATGAATTTATAATGCATGACGACTCTTCTTTTGAATCGTTTAATTGAGACACAAGATCTTTGTTAGAAGATTCTAACAATTTCTTGTCTTCAATTAATCGCTTCTTTTCTTTTGCAAGTCTTTGAAAACTTATGCAATTCTAAATATTGACTAAATAAATCATCATAAGAACATTCAGAATCGGAATCAGAGTCGGAAGATACCTCATTTGATGCTTTAGATGTAAAGCATACTTGTGTCTTGTGTTCTTCCGTATCATCAGTCTCAGAGTCGGATGTGTCACTCCAAGTGGAGGCTTTGAAGGCTCTTCTCCTTTGCTTAGGTTCTGTGACGAGTCTATTCTTGTTCCAATCCTTGTCAGGGTATTTGTTTGTTTGCTTTTCTTTATTAGGGCAATCATATGATA
This sequence comes from Eustoma russellianum, assembly GCA_036186865.1. NCBI lineage: Eukaryota > Viridiplantae > Streptophyta > Magnoliopsida > Gentianales > Gentianaceae > Eustoma > Eustoma russellianum. Next base: position 34,800,630 of record AP025048.1, on the reverse strand, counting down.
GATGTCCAAGTTTGCCGCATTCATAGCACTTTATTTCCTTATTTTTTATGTTTATGATCCTTAGATGAGGTAGACTTATGTTTAATCAATTTTCTCAATATTTTTCTTAATCTTTTAGCCATCGTGATTAAGTTCTCATCATCAGAATCTATGTCACTATCATCTACGACGTATTCATTTGATTTAAATGCTATAGCCCTATCATTATTAGAAATGGACTCAGAATGTCTTAAAGCAAGTTTGTTTTCATATACCTTAAGTGATCCGATCAGTTCTTCCATTTTAATTGATTTGGTCTCTTTGGTTTCTTCTATGGCCGTTACTTTAGGGTCCCACTCGGATGGAAGGCTTCGCAAGACCTTTTGTACCTTTCCTGCATAGTGAAGGCTTTGCCAAGAGACTCAAGAGAATTGTTAATGTTAGTCAAGCGTAAATCCATCTCAACAATAGACTCATTTAGCAATAATTTAAAGGACTCAAGTGTGGACGTAAGCATATTAATTTTGGACTCCTTTACTTGGCTAGTCCCTTCATGTTTCATTTCAAGAATATGCCACATCTCTTGAGCACTAGAACAATTAGACACGTAACTAGCCTCACTTTTACTTAGGGCGTTTAATAGTAGTTGCATGGCTTTAGCATTCATACTCAACTTCTTTTTGTCATCACTAGTGTATTCTTGTTTTGTTTTTATAACCTCTAGTGTGACACCATCAATAATTGACATCTTAGTAGGAACAAATGGACCGTCTTCTGTGATGGACCATAGATCAATATCCATAGCTATAAGAAAAAGTTTTATTCTTAATTTCCATTGAATAAAAGACTCACCGTCGAAAAGAGGAGACCTTACAGTTGACATTCCTTCTTGCACGGTTGTGGTTGCCATCTCACTTAGATCGTTGGATCCTTTTGATATGAGTGTTCCTGCGCTCAGATACCAATTGTAGGATCTGCAAGGCACCACTAGAAGGGAGGGGGGGTTGCATAGGTGGTGTGGAAAGTGTGGTTTTTAAAATTTGTTTAAAACTAAACAACTCAACTTCTGAAAACAGAATCTGTTTCCAGGACCAGTTTTAAAACGTTTTTAAAACCAGATTATAGGTCTCCAAAAATTCTGAAATTTTTAGAGAACTTAGCCTCAGATGTTATGAGGGTCCCCTAAAAATTTCAAATTACAATTCAACCTTTAACTCCTTCAAAAACCGTTGATGATCAGAATGCGCGAATCTGCCAGAAATGGTAGACGGTTTTGAAAATTTTATTCCTATTTGTGTGTAAGTAAAAATGCTCTGAAAATTTAATCACTAACTCCTTATATACTATATTTAAGTTGGTTGAAACAGTTTTGCAAAATTCGCTTGGGAAGTAGGTCAATTTCAATCAAAGTCTCAACCTTTGCAAGTCTGAAGATCAGACTGCACTAGTCTCAGAACTTTTGATGTTTGATCGACTTATACTTATCCAAAAGGGTTGAAACTTGTGCCAAATTAACCCTAGAACATGTGACTATGTTTCTGGAAATTTTTGTGATTTTTGAAAGTCGTTTACTATTTTTATGAACGCCAACAGAAAGAGTAAACTGTGTAGTAACAGAAAATAAATGCTGAAAGTAAATGGCACCAAGAATTTTATACTGGTTCGGTTATAAACAACATACTCCAGTCTTCAAGGAACACCTTCCTTGGTTCACACTAGTCACACACACGCAATACACCTTACCACAAGGTTGATGGTGTAGCGCCCTGCACCCGGGCCTCGTCCGGATACGGTGCACCCGCCGTACTTCACTAAGGAGAGTACTAAGCGTCATGCGTAACATGCTCAAATCCATAACATACGTCGTGGACTCCCCATGCTAACATTCAACATGGTAGTAAAATTTAGGCAGAACTAAAACTTTTCAAATTAACACAAAATAACTAAGTCCCCAAAGTAGCAGTCTCACAAAACATCATAGTCAAATTTCCAAAGAGTTCAAACATAGTCATAATACAACCATCTCGGCAGCACAAAAGTCGTTAAGCTTAGCCCTCTTCATATCTCCTCGCCTATGGATATGGTACCCTTGGCTCATCTTCGATCCATTTTATCTTGGCATTATCTGGGGGAAAAATAAAGTGTGAGTGATAAAAATCACCCAGCAAGAATACAATAAACGACCATGAAATACATAAAGAGTCATAACATGAATGTATTACCCCAAAAACCTCAAATAATCGTAATTCATACCTGATCTTAAATCCTGAGCTTGCTTAACGAATAAACGACCATGAAATACATAAAGAGTCATAACATGAATGTATTACCCCAAAAACCTCAAATAATCGTAATTCATACCTGATCTTAAATCCTGAGCTTGCTTGACGTTCGGCTTAAGCATGTTTTTAGGTAATGCTATACCAATATTAACTTATAAACATTAACTGTAACATGCAACATGTCCTCATGATCGTGCGTTATGCAATATGCAATGCATGATGTCATGTCATGCCATATCAAAACATCATTTTGGTCTCATACAATAACGTGTCACAAAAACAGAGTGTCAGATCAATTAACCCCAGATCTGAGCGGGTCCAGAACAGATATCAGATCAATTAACCCTGGATCTGAGCGGGTCCAGAACAGATATCAGATCAATTAACCCCGGATCTGAGCGGGTCTAGAACATATATCAGATTAATTAACCCCGGATCTGAGCGGGTCCAGAACAGATATAAGATCAATTAACCCCGGATCTGAGCGGGTCCAGAACATATCATGTCATCAGACCAATTAACCCCGGGTCTGGAGTCGGGTTAGTCGCATGCTTGGCTGGCAAAGGAATCATGAAGCTTTCTTTAAAAACATGGGACCGTAAAAACCTTTCATGCATAACTGAAAACACTTTTCACTTGAAAAGACTTGCTTGCTTAAAATTCATAAAATCGGTTTCATGATCATGCATGATACATGCAGTGATATGCAATGCAAGTCATGGCGTGAATAACATATTAACATGCATGGTTCGGACTTAGGGAAACCCTAAATTCCTATGTCATACTCATAAGCGGACAAATTAACCCTATTTAATGTATTTCCTTGTTCAGCCTAAATTTCAGCTATAGTATATCAATTTTGCGTCCGTGATTACCCTCCAAAACGTTAGGGTTATCCTAACTAACTTTCGTGAATTATTCCTATGTGTCTTGGGGATTTGTCATAAAATTTTCAGATTAGATTGATAACCATAAGGGCTCATTTAATTACTTTTCTGAAACGGTTTAAGTGCTGAAACTGATCTGACCAACTTTACTAAAAATTTAATTGCGGCGAATCCGTAATTCGTTTTCCAGAAATTGTAACTCGCCCAAGTCATAAACATGTGGAACTAGTATCCTACCAAAATTTAGCCCATTTGCATATCTCTAAGTCCCCTTTCTGAGGCCTGGAAAGTCGTTACTAATTCCAGGTTGGCTCCAGTAATTTCAGTTGAGCAGTTTTACCAAATAATTCATTAAACATTAATCATAGCTCATTTTACCAAAATTTCTGCTGGCATCTCTACTACCCTCATGGGGCTAGGTTTGTGTCAAAAATCAGATTTATTGAAGGTCCACAAGGTCTTTTTTTAATTCGTTGAAGTCAATGGTCAATTCTGTTCAGCGCCAGAATTTTCTACTGGAGCAGTTTTACCGCGTAATTTCTTAAAAATAATCCTTAGCCTATTTTAACAACATTCCAACTCATACATGTCATTAACATATAAGACTAGCATCCTAACGAAAACTATCCCATTTGCATGTCCCTAAGATTTATTTTTGAGTCCATTAATTCGTTACTTAATTTCTGCTCTTTTCCAGTACTTCCCATTGAGCAGTGTTACCAATTAAATCATTAAAATTAATCCACAACTTTTTTTTACCATGATTTCAGCTGGAGTACTCACCGCACACTTGGTATTGTTATCATGCCAAAAATCAGCTTTATTGAACCACTACAAGGTCCTTTTTCGAGTCAATCAAAAAGAGATGCAGTTCTGCTCAGTTCCAGGCTTTTCAGTCTGAGCATCTTTACCAAATATTTTATTAAAAATATTCCACAACTCCTTTTACCAAAATTCCAACTTTCACATTTTCTATACACACAAGGCTATCCCCACACCGAAAATCAGCTTTATTGAACATTTACAAGATCTCTTTTCAAGCCATTCAAAACGCTACTCCATTCTGTCATGTTCCAGAATTTACGGCCTGAGCAGTCTCTCTAATTATTTTATTAAAAATTAACCATAAATTATTTTACAAACATTCTAACTCTCAGCTCTGCTATAACATGGGGCTAGCTCTGTGCCAAAAATCAGATTTATTGAAGGTCTAAAAGGCCCGGTTTTAAGCCGTTGAAATTAGTGCTCCATTCTGCCCAGCTCCAGAATTTCCAACTGGAGCAGTGCTACTAAATATTTTATTACAAATAATCTGTAACTTATTTTAACAAAATTCCAACTCTCACTTGTGCTACACTCATAAGGATAACTTGGTACCAAAAATTAGCTTCATTGAAGGTGTTGTACCCTAATGATCATGTACATGAAAACTATGAATATGAGACGGAATGAAAGCAATGATGTCCTAAGCACATGTTACTTAAGTCCACTCGACTCTTTTTACTTAAATACTATTGAAGCGGTACATGAAATATAGGGATATATAAACCATACACATCACTAGGTATGTATGTGCGTGTATATGATATATGCGTATGGAATGTATAACACATAGTACACCTAGGCGTGTATATATATATGTATACATACATATGCTAATCTTAGAATTACAATAAAATATAGGAAACAATATAGTATATGAATTAAAGTTACAAGAAATATCAAATGGCCCAAGAAGCCTAAAAATTTCGGCCTATACATAGGGATGTTCTAGAAATCTCTAGCCAATTTTATTAGTTAAAATAATAAGACAAGAAGTTATCATGCAAAGAATAAATAGAAAACAAAATAGACATGCATTTAAGGAACAAGTAAGACAACTCATTAAAGAAGGAAGTAGTGTGGTTGAGGTCATAAAGACCCCAACCTAAAAATCGGCCATCATGCCTAATGAACCATGGAGGATTTCAAAACCTACCATGGTTACTCTTCCCTTAAACCAAGGTTAAGATAACCATGATTTGATAAAGTAACTTGAGTTAGCCCAAAAGTAACTATAGTTGAATAAAGTAACCAAGGTTATACTAACTTAACCTTAAGAAAACCCTAACCCTCCCTATTCTCCCTCCGAAATCGGCCAAGCCCCTCCTCTCCTAGGTTTTTAAATTTTACAAGACAACATCTTAAAATCATCTAGAAAATTCTTCCCAAGCAAGCCAAGCAACACTTAGCAAAATTCCCTCTTACTCTCACAAATATTTCGGCCCCAACAACTTGAAGGATAGGAGTTTAACTTCAACTTCAAGACTCAAGAAGACATCTAGGTAAGTCTTGTTCCAAGTTTCCCTAAGAGAATTCTCATTTTGGTAAGGAATGAAGCTCACATGAACTCCCTTTCCTCATACCCGAAACCGTGGGTTTTATGGTGTAAATAGGTGAAAGCCATTAACTTTCTTAGGTGGTGACATATTGTGATGCTTGAATCTCCATTCCAAGCTCATTTTGGTAAGATGCTCTAGCCCTCAAACCTATCCTATTTCCTCTATTGAATAAAGACTAATCGTTTCATTTCATTTCCTTAAAACCGTATGCTTAAGGTGAAGAAGGTAAAGGATTTCATCACATCTCACTTCATAACCAAGCAAAGACAAGAGCTTTAGCTTGAAGAGGCAAGTATACTTTAACCCCTTACAATATATGTGATTATGTGCATACTTGAATGTCTAGAAGCTTAAGACATGATTTTAGTGAAAATATGCCTAAGTTGTTACCTTTTCTTATGTTTTGAAAGGTTGGATGATAGACCTCTCTTATGTTGCAATATAAAGCATGTTTAAACTTGAAATAAGAGTTAAAAGTGATGGATTAGGGACTGCCCTATGTTTGATATTGAATGAGACATGATTGGTATGAAACCTAGCATTTTTAGTGATTTTAATATGTGAAATTGTTGGACTATAGGACTGTTTTGTTTAGAAGGAATGAACAGCTCATATGAACGATTTTTACATGCTAAAAAGGGACTTGAATTAGTATAGGGAAGCCTTATTATGTCTATTGAATGACCATTAACTTGGATTATAGGCTAAAGAACAAAATTAGAAGGAAAGGATATTTCTATGCATGTTGGTTGAAAACAGAATTCTGGACAGATTTTATGCCAAATTGATGGACTTAGTTAAGGACCTTCTAAACGTTGGATTGAGCTTATTTTTGGTGTGGTCGTAGCTTATCATGTCTATTTTATTTTGGAGTTGGAATTTCTGGAAAATCATTTGTGGATTGGTCAGAAATGAATTTTTAGTATCAAGGGATCAAAACAGTTTCTGGTTGTACCACCTTAGGGAGAAAAATTATTTAAGTACCTTAAACATCTTGGATTGACCTGAAATTTTTACAAGAAGTACTTAAGACATAGAGCTAAGTATCCATATAAAGAAATTGATTTTATCTATTGATCTTGGGGGTAAACCATTGAGGTAAAGTTGGTGTAACATTCTGGAAAACAGGGCAGATTGGCCCTTTGTGCTTGTATGACTTGTATTGTATTTATTTTGACTTGTTTTGGTGAATGGGCATTTGGATATTGCTCATAAAAGAAATAGAAAAGATTTCCAGGTGCTAAGTGAGCCCCATAATGAGTTTATGGATGGAGACAAGGTAAGGAATGGAGTTGAGAGTGCAGCAGAATTCCTGTTGTACCCTTGTTGGGAATTATTTGTATTGAGGTACTTACGCTTGTCGGAATCGCATGAAATTTGTACAGAATGTAGTTAAGATCATGTGGTGCATGTCCATATTTTTAGTTTCTGGAAAATAGACTCAAAAGGTTGATTTTGAGGCCGGGCAATACAGGACATGCTGCTGGATCATTTTTCAGCCCATGAAGAAAGTTATTTATGATGTTATAAGTGCATTTTACAATGTTGCATCCCATGCACTTGCATTGACATGCTCATATGTTCTATGCTCATGATTTTATTGATGTTTTATATAGAGTTTCTGTTTCGAAAGAATTCCGTCCCTTCTGGCCAGCTTAACCCGCTACAGATCCGGGGTGAATTGATCTGAAGAAGTATAAGAACCGATCCAGACCCGGTATAATAGGTCTGATGAAATATAAGAACCGATCCAGGCCCGGTATAATAGGTCTGAAGAGTATAAGAACCGAGCCAGGTCCGATATAATAGACCTGAAGGTGATCATGTTATAAGAACCGAGTCATGCCCGGTATAATAGGCTGACACACTCTCTTGTTTTATGATGAGCATGATTTAAAAGAAAGAAAGAAAGTTCAAGTATTTTTATGAGCATGTCTAAATGAAAGAAAGAATGTTTCCCGTTGCATTTGCATCGCATTCACATTTTCATACACATTATGCATGATACGTTTTCATAGAAGTAAGGTTTGGCTGCACGTAGAATCTAACTAAGTGATGACATTTAGATCTTAGCTAAGTGTTGATATGACTTTAAGTATGATGCCTCGGAAAGGTATTGGCAGGTATGTTTTAACTTAAGGAATTGGGGTTTGATTCTTGTATGCCGTTTTCTCTTTATTGTACGGTGTTATTGTATACTTGCTGGCGACTTTGTCGCTCACCCATTTATTTTTCCCCCCAGATCCAGGTAATGAAGTCGAGTGGATTGATGATGAGCCAAGGGTGCCATACCCATAGGTTATTGAAGTCGCTGTTAAGAGAATGATGATGGAAGCTTTTGATGAACCTTTGGGACATTTTGGGACTTAGCTATTTTCGGATTCTTTTTCGGATAATGTTTGTATAATTTCGCGGTGTAGTTTGCTATCGGTTCAGTTTGTATAATTTTGCTATGTATTCGCAATTTGACGCTTTCGGATTAAGGTTCAAATTCTGCCGTATTTTTATATACCTGTTAAGATCGTGACTTTGTAATCCATGTTTATTCATGGGTTTTACGAGTTAAGTATCGACGCTTTGTACTTTTCTAAAAGGGAAAGTACGGCGGGTGCACCGTATGAGGGGTAGCTGAGTACGGGGCGCTACAGGTGGTATCAGAGCCCAGGCTCTAGATTCGGGCAGAACGTAGAAGCTAAGTTATGATCTTAGAAAACTAAGAATTGATCTTAGACTTAAGTCATGATCCTAGAAGAGAGATGGCCTTAGCTTAGACAACTTAGATTGGAAATAGGGTCCCCTTGGTTGACCTGCTAGCCTGACATGTCGCATATTAACTCTTTTTCCTGCTTTAAATTCCTTTTTCCAAGCATGTCTAAATTCAGTCAGTCATTTCGATCCATATATACATATATATATCTTTCTGCTCCGTATACAGATGGTTCGAACTCGTGGTAGACCTCGCAGAGATGCTGCCCATGCACCCGAACCAAACCCTCCACAACCTCAAGATCAAGTCCCTCCACCTCCTCCTCAGAATCAGAATCCACCGCCTCCTCCTCCACCGCAGAATGAAAATCCCCCACCAGCTCAAGGAAACCCTCTTCCGCAAGTGCCACTTCTTATTCCGGATTTCCAAGCATTCTGTCAGACCGTAACTCAGATTGGCCAGGGAATGATTCAGCAAGTTGCCCCTCCTCCCCCTTATGAACCGATAAGAGATGCGCAGTCTTACTTTGAGAAGCTCAAGCGAGCGAATGTGCCGCCTTTTGAAGGCAAGTCTGACCGTGATATGGCTGAAAAATGGCTAGATGAAGTGGAGAACTGTTTTGAACTGAATGGAGCCCCTGATAGTATGAAAACCCAAGCTGTGAGACCTTTCCTCCTTGGTGAGGCAAACCAGTGGTGGAAGGCTAAGCTGCAACCTTTGCCCCGACCTATTCCATGGGAGAGATTCATCCAAGAGTTCAACAAGTTTTATTTTCCCCCATCAGTAAAGATGCAAAAGAGGCATGATTTTGAAATGTTGAAGCAAGAACCTGGTATGACTGTGTCTGAATATGTGAGCAAGTTTCTGGCTTTGGGTAGATTTTCTCCGGCTACGATGAATGATGAGGAATCTAAGATGGTGAAGTTTGAGAGTGGGCTGAACCCAAGGATTCGCACTTGGTTGGTAAATGTTATCTCTGCTGATTTTGAGGCGCTCGTTGATGCATGTTACTGGATCGAGAAGGATATCATTCGTCGAGATGCGACGGTGGGCCAGAAAAGAGGAAGGGACACTTCCGGTGATAAAGGAGCAAGGAAAATGACTAGACAGAATTTTCATGGGAGGCAAGGTAGACAACAGAATCAGAACCAAAGAGGAAATCAGAATCGTGGACAGCGCCGTGGGCAGAATCAGAATAATCAGAGAAATAATCAAGGGAATCAAGGACAGCAGCAGCAGGCCATGTGTCCCCATTGTCAGAAGAATCATTTAGGCGAGTGCTATGTACAAGCTGGTAAGTTCTTTGGTTGCGGCAAGACTGGTCATATAATTAGGAATTGTCCTGATAAGGGAGCTGCTTGTGCTGGAAGTGGAAAGACTGGGCATATTTTGAGAGATTGTCGTGAGCGTGGTGGTCAGCAGCAGAGGAACCAACGTCAGCGCTCGAATGCACGTGTGCATGTGATGACCGATGCTGCAGTTGAGGAAGCTGGAGACGTCGTGGCTGGTATGATTTAAAATTATGCAATGCTAATTTGATAAATATTATATTGCTGCGTAGTTAAAGCTTTGCATGATTCAGACGCTATTCTTGTATGTTGTATGCCCACAAATGTGTTGTTTGACAGTGGTGCCAGCCACTCCTTTATATCTAAGAAATTTGCAAAGGGATTAGACCATAATCCCATCCGGCTGAAATCACCCTATCGAATCCAAGCCGCTGGTGATCAAGTGCTTACGTCTCATTATCTGTATAAGGATTGCACGGTCGAGTTCGATGACCATCAGTTCACGGCTGATCTGATCCCGATTACTATGAGTGACTTTGACATTATTCTTGGTATGGACTGGTTGTCTAAGAACCATGCCCATATTGACTGCACTCAGAAGAAAGTCACTTTCAGAGCCCCGGAGCAAGAGGAAGTATCATTTCAAGGAGGTCCCAAGTTGAAGAAGTCAAAGAATATTTTTGTGAATGCAGCTCGTGCCCGTCAAGTGTTGCGAAAGGGGTGTCAAGGCTATCTTGTTCATGCTCTTAGTGCTGAGCAGGCAGTAGTGGACATTTCGCAAGTTCCAGTAGTTCAAGAGTTTCTTGATGTCTTTCCAGAGGAACTACCAGGACTTCCCCCTGATCGAGAAATTTCCTTTGAGATAAATCTCATCCCCGGAGCTGAGCCCATTTCTAAAGCTCCTTACCGCATGGCACCCGCTGAGCTGAAGGAACTAAAAGAGCAATTGCATGAGTTATTGAAAAAGAAGTTGATTCGTCCAAGTGTGTCACCATGGGGTGCCCCAGTTTTATTTGTAAATAAGAAGGATGGAGGTATGCGGCTGTGTATTGATTATCAAGAACTCAACAAGATCACCGTGAAGAATAAGTATCCGTTTCCTCGGATCGACGATCTGTTCGACCAGCTTCGGGTCAGTAATTACCAAGTCTTATTTCAATATAATAATCATGAATAATATCTAATGTATCCTAATGAAGGGAGCTCGGGTGTTTAGCAAAGTGGACCTAAGATCTGGATATTTTCAATTGAAGATAAGAGCTGAGGATATTCCTAAGACAGCATTCAGGACGAGATATGGACATTATGAATTTCTCGTGATGCCTTTTGGACTGGCCGGTTACTACCGCAAGTTTGTCGAAGGATTTTCAAGGATAGCTATGCCACTCACTAGATTGACTCAGAAGAAGACAAAATTTGTATGGAATGAGGATTGTGAAAGTAGCTTTTCTGAGCTGAAGGCAAGGTTGACGTCTGCACCAGTTTTGGCTCAACCCATTTCAGGAGAACAGTTTGTGATCTATAGTGATGCTTCCAAGAATGGATTGGGTTGTGTTCTTATGCAGAATGGGCGTGTGATTGCGTATGCGTCTCGCCAGCTTAAGCCGTTTGAGCAGAATTATCTAGTACATGACCTTGAGCTTGCAGCAGTTGTATTTGCTCTGAAGATTTGGCGTCATTATCTGTATGGAGAGAAGTGTGAGATCTTCACGGATCATAAGAGTTTGAAATACCTTTTCACTCAAAAGGAGTTGAATATGCGCCAAAGGCGATGGCTTGAGTTGATCAAGGATTATGACATCTCTATTCAGTATCATCCAGGTAAAGCTAATAGAGTTGCTGATGCTTTGAGTCGTAAGACGAGTCATCCCCGTCAACCACCTCTACACCGTGATATGGAAGAGTTTGGTCTGGAAGAAGTGGATTCGATTTCTGACGTACTTGCAAAGTTAGTAGCGGTTCCTTCTTTGATCGGTAGGATTAAGGAGACTCAAGATAAGGATGATGCATTGATGAAAGTTAAGAGCAAGCTGAAGGAGAAGCCATCTGACGATTTTGAAGTCCGTAGTGACGGCAGTTTGTGGTTTAGAGGTCGATTGTGTGTGCCTAATGATGATGCGATAAGAAGTGAAGTGCTTCAGGAAGCCCATAATTCTCGATTGTCTATTCACCCAGGAGCAAATAAGATGTATCATGACTTGAAGCAAAAGTCTTGGTGGCCAGGAATGAAGAATCAGATAGCAGAGTTTGTTGAGAAATGTCTTGTATGTTAGAAAGTCAAAGCAGAACATCAGAGGCCAGCTGGATTATTGCAACCACTTGAGGTGCCTGAGTGGAAGTGGGATCACATAGCTATGGATTTTGTGACCGATTTACCTAAGACAAGAAGTGGATATGACACTATTTGTGTTGTTGTGGATCGTCTGACGAAGAGTGCTCATTTCATGGCGATGTCGATTAAAGCACCCATGGAAAAGTTGGCTTCTATGTATGTTGATCAGATTGTATGTTTGCATGGAGTTCCTATGAGCATAGTTTGTGACCGAGACCCCCGCTTCACATCAAGGTTTTGGACGGCATTTCAGAAAGCGGTGGGTATGGAAGTTCGCATGAGTTCAGCTTTTCATCCCCAGACTGACGGTCAATCAGAAAGAACAATTCAAACATTGGAGGACATGTTGCGTGCTTGTGTGTTGGACTTTGGAGGTAGCTGGGATAAGAGTTTGAAGTTGGTTGAATTTTCATACAATAACAGCTATCACAGATCTATTGGAATGGCTCCTTATGAAGCTCTTTATGGAAGAAAATGTCGATCGCCATTGTATTGGGATGAGATTGGAGATAAGATGTTCACAGGACCTGACTTAGTAGAGCAAACCAAGGAAAAGGTTATGATTGTAAGACAAAGATTGAAGGCTGCTCAGGATAGAAGCAAGGCGTGGGCCGACATAAGACGTCGACCACTTGAGTTCCAAGTAGGAGATAAGGTATTCTTGAAGGTATCCCCATCAAAAGGAGTAAAGCGGTTCGGAATCAAAGGTAAACTTAGTCCTAGATTCATTGGACCATTTGAGATCTTGGAAAGGATTGGAGAAGTTGCTTATAGACTTGCGCTACCACCATCGTTGTCTCAATTACACAATGTGGTTCATATATCTCAATTGCATAAGTATGTGCATGATTCGAGCCATATTATGGATGAGCAACCTTTGAGGATTGAGGCTGATATATCATATATTGAGGAGCCCGAAAGGATAATTGATAGGGAAGTGAAAGCATTAAGAAATAAGCCTATTTCCCTGGTCAAGGTGCAATGGAAGAACCATTCAGTTGATGAGGCCACTTGGGAGTTAGAGGAAGGCATGAAGCAAAAGTACCCCTATCTCTTTGACAGTTCATAAGTTTCGGGGATGAAACTTTGTTGAAGGGGGGAAGGATGTTGTACCCCAATGATCATGTACATGAAAACTATGAATATGAGACGGAATGAAAGCAATGATTTCCTAAGCACATGTTACTTAAGTCCACTCAACTCTTTTTACTTAAATACTATTGAAGCGGTACATGAAATATAGGGATATATAAACCATACACATCACTAGGTATGTATGTGCGTGTATATGATATATGCGTATGGAATGTATAACACATAGTACACCTAGGCGTGTATATATATATATATATGTATACATATATATGCTAATCTTAGAATTACAATAAAATATAGGAAACAATATAGTATATGAATTAAAGTTACAAGAAATATCAAATGGCCCAAGAAGCCTAAAAATTTCGGCCTATACATAGGGATGTTCTAGAAATCTCTAGCCAATTTTATTAGTTAAAATAATAAGACAAGAAGTTATCATGCAAAGAATAAATAGAAAACAAAATAGACATGCATTTAAGGAACAAGTAAGACAACTCATTAAAGAAGGAAGTAGTGTGGTTGAGGTCATAAAGACCCCAACCTAAAAATCGGCCATCATGCCTAATGAACCATGGAGGATTTCAAAACCTACCATGGTTACTCTTCCCTTAAACTAAGGTTAAGATAACCATGATTTGATAAAGTAACTTGAGTTAGCCCAAAAGTAACTATAGTTGAATAAAGTAACCAAGATTATACTAACTTAACCTTAAGAAAACCCTAACCCTCCCTATTCTCCCTCCAAAATCGGCCAAGCCCCTCCTCTCCTAGGTTTTTAAATTTTACAAGACAACATCTTAAAATCATCTAGAAAATTCTTCCCAAGCAAGCCAAGCAACACTTAGCAAAATTCCCTCTTACTCTCACAAATATTTCGGCCCAACATCTTGAAGGATAGGAGTTTAACTTCAACTTCAAGACTCAAGAAGACATCTAGGTAAGTCTTGTTCCAAGTTTCCCTAAGAGAATTCTCATTTTGGTAAGGAATGAAGCTCACATGAAAACCCAAAACCGTGGGTTTTATGGTGTAAATAGGTGAAAGCCATTAACTTTCTTAGGTGGTGACATATTGTGATGCTTGAATCTCCATTCCAAGCTCATTTTGGTACGATGCTCTAGCCCTCAAACCTATCCTATTTCCTCGATTGAATAAAGACTAATCTTTTCATTTCATTTCCTTAAAACTGTATGCTTAAGGTGAAGAAGGTAAAGGATTTCATCACATCTCACTTCATAACCAAGCAAAGACAAGAGCTTTAGCTTGAAGAGGCAAGTATACTTTAACCCCTTACAATATATGTGATTATGTGCATACTTGAATGTCTAGAAGCTTAAGACATGATTTTAGTGAAAATATGCCTAAGTTGTTACCTTTTCTTATGTTTTGAAAGGTTGGATGATAGACCTCTCTTATGTTGCAATATAAAGCATGTTTAAACTTGAAATAAGAGTTAAAAGTGATGGATTAGGGACTGCCCTATGTTTGATATTGAATGAGACATGATTGGTATGAAACCTAGCATTTTTAGTGATTTTAATATGTGAAATTGTTGGACTATAGGACTGTTTTGTTTAGAAGGAATGAACAGCTCATATGACCGATTTTTACATGCTAAAAAGGGACTTGAATTAGTATAGGGAAGCCTTATTATGTCTATTGAATGACCATTAACTTGGATTATAGGCTAAAGAACAAAATTAGGAAGGAAAGGAATTTCTATGCATGTTGGTTGAAAACAGAATTCTGGACAGATTTTATGCCAAATTGATGGACTTAGTTAAGGACCTTCTAAACGTTGGATTGAGCTTATTTTTCGTGTGGTCGTAGCTTATCATGTCTATTTTATTGTGGAGTTGGAATTTCTGGAAAATCATTTGTGGATTGGTCAGAAATGAATTTTTAGTATCAAGGGATCAAAAACAGTTTCTGGTTGTACCACCTTAGGGAGAAAAATTATTTAAGTACCTTAAACATCTTGGATTGACCTGAAATGTTTACAAGAAGTACTTAAGACATAGAGCTAAGTATCCATGTAAAGAAATTGATTTATCTATTGATCTTGGGGGTAAACCATTGAGGTAAAGTTGGTGTAACATTCTGGAAAACAGGGCAGATTGGCCCTTTGTGCTTGTATGACTTGTATTGTATTTATTTTGACTTGTTTTGGTGAATGGGCATTTGGATATTGCTCATAAAAGAAATAGGAAAGATTTCCAGGTGCTAAGTGAGCCCCATAATGAGTTTATGGATGGAGACAAGGTAATGAATGGAGTTGAGAGTGCAGCAGAATTCCTGTTGTACCCTTGTTGGGAATTATTTGTATTGAGGTACTTACGCTTGTCGGAATCACATGAAATTTGTACAGAATGTAGTTATGATCATGTGGTGCATGTCCATATTTTTAGTTTCTGGAAAATAGACTCAAAAGGTTAATTTTGAGGCCGGGCAATACAGGACATGCTGCTGGATCATTTTTCAGCCCATGAAGAAAGTAGTTTATGATGTTATAAGTGCATTTTACAATGTTGCATCCCATGCACTTGCATTGACATGCTCATATGTTCTATGCTCATGATTTTATTGATGTTTTATATAGAGTTTCTGTTTCGAAAGAATTCCGTACCTTCTGGCCAGCTTAACCCGCTACAGATCCGGGGTGAATTGATCTGAAGAAGTATAAGAACCGATCCAGACCCGGTATAATAGGTCTGATGAAATATAAGAACCGATCCAGGCCCGGTATAATAGGTCTGAAGAGTATAAGAACCGAGCCAGGTCCGGTATAATAGACCTGAAGGTGATCATGTTATAAGAACCGAGTCATGCCCGGTATAATAGGCTGACACACTCTCTTGTTTTATGATGAACATGATTTAAAAGAAAAAAAGAAAGTTCAAGTATTTTTATGAGCATGTCTAAATGAAAGAAAGAATGTTTCCCGTTGCATTTGCATCGCATTCACATTTTCATACACATTATGCATGATACGTTTTCATAGAAGTAAGGTTTGGCTATAGCACATAGAATCTAACTAAGTGATGACATTTAGATCTTAGCTAAGTGTTGATATGACTTTAAGTATGATGCCTCGGAAAGGTATTGGCAGGTATGTTTTAACTTAAGGAATTGGGGTTTGATTCTTGTATGCCGTTTTCTCTTTATTGTACGGTGTTATTGTATACTTGCTGGCGACTTTGTCGCTCACCCATTTATTTTTCCCCCCAGAGCCAGGTAATGAAGTCGAGTGGATTGATGATGAGCCAAGGGTGCCATACCCATAGGTTATTGAAGTCGCTGTTAAGAGAATGATGATGGAAGCTTTTGATGAACCTTTGGGACATTTTGGGACTTAGCTATTTTCGGATTCTTTTTCGGATAATGTTTGTATAATTTCGCGGTGTAGTTTTCTATCGGTTCAGCTTGTATAATTTTGCTATGTATTCGCGATTTGACGCTTTCGGATTAAGGTTCAAATTCTGCCGTATTTTTATCTACCTGTTAAGATCGTGACTTTGTAATCCATGTTTATTCATGGGTTTTACTAGTTAAGTATCGATGCTTTGTACTTTTCTAAAAGGGAAAGTACAGCGGGTGCACCGTACGAGGGGTAGCCGAGTACAGGGCGCTACAGAAGGTCTATAAGGTCAGATCTTAGGCTGTTGAAGATGACATCCCATTCTGTCTAGCTCCAGTAGTTTGATATCTTGTCATTGGTTCAAATCAAAGGTCCACCATTCATCTTTTTCTTATGAGATATATTATTGATTACCACTTACACCTTAAATCATCTCAAAACAGCCTTGTAACTAAATGCATGTAATAAAAGATTCCATCTTTGAGAGAATAAGCCACATGCAATGCATTGTTCTTAAGAAATCTATAAGATATAATCTCAAACTTAGGATATTCAACTAAAGATTAAATCTTAAGAACCTCTAGTCATTCAAGTCACTAACTCTTTAAGTAAATCATGAGAGATCATTGTATACTTGCCTCTTCAAGCTAAAGCTCTTGTCTTTGCTTGGTTATGGAGTGGATTGAGTTGGAATCCTTCTCCTCCTACACCCTTGAGCACACGGTTGGGATGATGAAGAAGAGGAGAATGTTAGTTGTTATTTCCATGATGAAAATGAGGCTATTTTGAGTTTAGGTTTTCTTACCAACTTGAAACTTGAATGGAGGTTGAGATGAATTCTCCCCACAAAGAAGCTAATCCCTCTTGGTAGTTTTGAAACTCTTCACCTAGTGACCATTTTGGAGGTCACGTTTTTTGTCATGAAAAAGGGAGTATCAATGTGAGTTTCATTCTTTGAAATATAGAACTCATTTAGAAGATTCAACATTCAACTTACCTAGATGAGTTCTTAGAGCTTGAAGATGAAGATAGCCTTGACTCTCCTAAGATCCTATATGGCCGAAATTATGATGATGATAGAGTAGTATTCTTAGTGTTCAATGAGTCTTCCATGGCTTGCTTAGGGGAGTTCTTGAGGGTGTTCAAGACTTGGAGATGAAGAAGAGCTCCATGGATGAACTTGAAAATGTTAGAGAGCTTCTTGGATAGTAGAAGAAAATTTCATGGGGAAGAAGAGAGAGGGAGGGGGCGGTCAACATGGAGGGAGAAAGATGAAGCATGGAAAGTGTGAAAGGTGGTCTTGGTCTTGTAAGATGACCTCCTTTTCTCATGCTTGTCTCCTCTTTCTATTATTTTTTTCATGCTTCACATGCATGCATGCCCTAACTATTTAATCATAGCCTAATCAAGTATTTTAAATAGTTGGACCTTGACCAAGATTATGAAGAGAATTCTAGTGTCTTCCTTGGGTAATAGCCGGATTATTGAAGGCTTTGGGGAAAAATTGGGTATTTCTTATACCTTATGGTTCATGTTTATTCTTGTTTTCTTTATCTTATTTTTTTCCCAAGACAACCTATCTTGTATTTCTAGTTTTATTCTATTCCAAGAATAGCATATATATATATATATATATATATATATATATGCATTAAAATGTGCAATATGCATGTCACCTAAAACATGTACTATTATACATGTATCCGCATATATATATATACCTATTATATATATATACACGCCCATATGTACATATTATGTATATATATACCTTCATATGTACACGCATATATATATATATGCTCCCATATGTGTATATACTATATATATATACGCCTTTCTATGTGCGCGTATGTATGTATATATACATTTCCTACGCATATATCCTATACACGC
This sequence comes from Eustoma russellianum, assembly GCA_036186865.1. Lineage (NCBI taxonomy): Eukaryota > Viridiplantae > Streptophyta > Magnoliopsida > Gentianales > Gentianaceae > Eustoma > Eustoma russellianum. The sequence continues at coordinate 34,782,423 of AP025048.1, read as the reverse complement.
ACATACCTATATATTGGTAAGTATTGTTCATATAACTATATTCTTCATGTATCACTTTTCTTGAAATCCCCTTATTTAATTATTTAGTATCATCTTCGAAGTATTTAAGTAAAGAGGGTTAAGCTAGCTTAAGTAACACACGCTTAAAGAAATTATCGCTTTCATTCCGTCACTTGTTCATAGTTCCAAGTACATGTCGTTGGGGTACAACAGATGGAGTTACACACCAACTCCAACCCTTTACAAACCTTGTATGTTGAATACAATACGCGCGAACACCACCACCTCGCAAGAATGAAGATTGATCACACCTTGATCAATCTTTTACAAAGATATGGAATATGTGGTGGTCTATATCAAGCCTATTCAAGATTGAAAAATATGAATACAATAGGCTTTCAAGAAGAAAGAAAGAAAAAGAATGTAGAAGAGGAAGAGCTAGGCGTTTGATCACTTTGATTTTGCAATGCTTGTGCTTGTCTTGTTTTTGCTCATCTTGTTTCCTTTTAAGCTTGTTGCAGCCGTCCCCCTTGTGTCCTCCCCCTCTTGAAAATTATCTTCTAAGTCCTTGAGAGAATGTGTGGTATCATTGTGACATGATCTTGCTTACTTGGCACCTTCTCATTAGATGATCATTTAACCTTTGCTTACTTGACACTTCATGATTGGTTGAATGTTGTCATTACTTGATGACTAGGAAAATCTGAGAATACCACTTAAAACATGTGCCAAAATCATCATAGAATAATTGCCATGATCATCACATAAATTAAGCAAGACAATTTTCTCCAAAATAGGATGAAAGAATCGGCCACACTTAGTCTTGCACATGCTGAAATTTCAGCATGTGTAACATCCACCTCTTATTCAAAATCTTGCCTATTTTGTATTGATTTTTTTCCAAGAATTCAAAGACTAATTCAATCAACATTTAGTATTCAATATTCTCATCATGTATGGAATAAAAGTTAGACACAAATGTGGACTAAATTTCAGTCACTATGCATTACACACATGCTGAAATTTTCAGCATGTGTGATATTAAAAATATCACCATTTTAATTTCATAATTAATTCAAATCACTTCCAAATTGTCTTCCAATTAATCCACTTAATTCAAGAAGTAATATATGCCTCAATACATTGAAAATTTCGGCCATCATATCACTACACATGCTCAATTTTCAGCATGTGTCACCAATGTGACAAAGTTTGAAATGTTACCTTGTATAGTTCTTTTCTTTTTGTCACCAACATTGTATGATTGATTCTTGACCAATCAACATGCCAACAAGACTCCACATATGCTCCATCTCAGCTGTAGGTGGCGTGTATACATGTATATGCATGTGCTGAAATTTATTTTTGCTAACTTTGTAAAATAGTGCACATTTAATAATACACACATGTTATATTCTAATCAGCACTTAATGTAATTTTCTAGAACACTTTAAGAAATATGACATATGTAAAAAGTGTCTAGATACGTGTCGTATGATGTGCCAAAAACGTTCCATGCATTGTGTATGTAGAAAATCGAATTTTCGATATTTATCGATTACCCGATTTTTCTCTAATTAAATTCCAACTTTTTGCATATGTTATATATATTATGTTACACATAATATATATAATATATACTTTAAATCTCAGCACTTGGCTGGTTTAAAGTGGCGCCATTAACATGTGACAAAATTAAAATTGGAATCTTCACATTTTGGCCTTAATGTGGGGTGATTTGTGTGTGTCAACATGGAAAGAATTTTTGGCTGAAAATATCACCCTAGGCACAGAAGTTTTGATGATTTTTGAAGTATAGGGGCTGGCCATTTATTTATGGCAAGTACGTGACACGTTGGCAAAGTTTCAGTATTCGCACGATACAACAATTTTTGGTTTAGAACCTTTTAACGTGTCGTATTTAATTTGTCATCACCATGACTTATATCATATGATATAAGACCTGAATATACTCATAAATATGAGTTAAGTATGATGGTGTGACGTTAACATACGTACGTAAAATATATAACGTGTCGGTAGTACGTTGGAATACATGTGTATGTGCCTTTTTCAAAAAATCAGAAAATATATGTATTTATATATGTATATGCCGTGTATATTAAATGTGGAGAGGAGGAGGAGACTTTCCTTCCTTAGCCTTGTTGCCTTTGTGCCTTTTCCAAATGTAGCTTCCTTTAATGAACTACTTAGTTTTATTAACTAAGTACTTCACTTAATGAACTAGTTTAGTTCATTAATGGTGGCACCTGAAATTAGTATAAACATAATAAATGTTTGCCATATGATGTAAGCTTTAACGCTTCATGGCTCGTTAGTACGGCAACATTATATATGAACTATATAAGGCAACTTTCATGCAACAACGTGTTATGTCATAAAATATGTCATGCATTTCTTTGTAACACGTTATTTAAATCATACATTTTGAAATAACTCAAACCTTTTTTCTCAACACTAAACCCCACTGGATGGATACCTTATTTTTGCAAGGCTATATCTCTGCATAGAAAAGTCCAAATGAGGTGATTCAAGGGATTATAATGAGCTACAACTTTCCTGAAGAATGAAAACCCTAGTTTGGTGTCTAGAAGCAGGTAGATGTCAATAACCACTAGGGTGTATTCCAATACGAGATTTTAGGGATTTGAATTGTACAATCTTCCTTGATTGGCTTTGACTTATCTTTTATCTAAATTTGATTTTCATTGATAGGTAGTGATATGAGAACTTTGATTTATTAATTATCTTTTAGGAATTAGCAAAAATAATGTCATTTAAAGTCCATGGAGTGGCTAGATTAAGTTAGTTTTCAGAAGTTCAGAATTTTCAGAAATCAAACTTGTTTTCTTTGGGGAAGTCGTGTGTGGCTTCTTCCTTTGTGTGTTTCCCTTTGGTTTTTCAAAAAGTAAAATCAAGCTAGATCTAATCAAGATTTGAGCAAACCTAGTTGGTGAATCACAATCTAAAGATACAGAACGACGTATTAGATTGGAAGATTCGAATTGCTCGACATAGACGTTGTTGACATCTATTGTCCTAGAAGGTGGTGTTTGCAGAATTGTCCCATGCAAGGGCTGATCAATGGTGTCTTTTGGAGTTCAAAAAAGCAATCGTTAATTCAATACGATTGAAGATCGTATCAAAGTGGTATCAGAGTTAAGGTTTTCTTCTTTACAACTCGCATATCATTTATTTTCTAAAGTTTTTCCCACTGATTTCTTCCTCCTATCCAAGCATCCGTTCCCATCTTTTGATGAGGATCAGGGATCCCATCAGGAGGTCATAGGTCCTATAACAAGAAGGAGGGCTAGAGAACTTAGACATCAAGTTGGAACCTTCTTTTATAGGTATGTTCAAGATGAACCTAAGGCTTATTGGGTTCACCTTATTGAACCCACACTATGAGCGTTGGTCCACAAGAGTGTGTGAATGTGTTCTTTATTTTTAATTCTGTTTTGTTTTCTTGTGATCATTGTTTCTATGTGTTTTCTTTGTAGGAAAGTAGGTACATGCAAAGTCCCATGCTAAACAGAGGTCGACAAGATGGTTTGAGAGGCGTGTGCCCTAGAAGAAGACAAAAGGAATGTTTGTCATGAGGAGAATATTTGTCTCAACATGGACAAATTCAAATATAGTCCAAGCTGGAGTTTCTTCTCAAAATTATCTCAACATTGTCTCCAACAACAATCAAAGGGGCGCCTCACTTGAGTTCAAAAGATGAAATCATTTTGAAGTTAACTCGAATTCAAATTCGAAAATGATTTGAATTTCAAGTTCCAACCAATTTGAGACTTGAATTTCAAGATGCAAGACAAGTCATCCATCACCTTGGAAGATCAAATCACACGCCATCTTGAAGGAAGAAGGATATTAGATCACAAATCAAAATTGAATCCAAACTTGAATTCAAATTCAAATTCCATTTGGATTCAATCTTTTACCAAAATTTGAATCCAAATCCAACACACTTTTATACATCAAATCAAGTCTCCAACTCTCCTATTGGCTCTCACAACACAAGGCTAAATAGTGGAGTTGGCATTCTACAAGCCATTCAAATTTTAGCTAGAATTTGTCTTAGTTTGAATTTCAAACAAATTTCAATTTTTAAACATTTGTTAGGTAGTTTCTTTAAGATATTATCTTGTCATTTCAAGGCTTGAAAAGGGGTGAAATTCAGCCTATAAATAGAGCCTTGGGCGTGTGGTGAAAGGCAGAACATTCATGAAATAAAACTTGATATTTTCTCCAAATCTTGTGAGACTTTGTTTTCTTGGTTTTGCATTAAAAACCTAGGTTAATATCCTTCAAGGTTGAGCATTTTGAAGGTGTTGTAATTGCTCTAAGGTTCCGTCTAGGAGGGCCATTTGGTTTGCCTGATCAACGACCATCTTGAAGTCTTGGTTCTTGCTCATTTGATCCAATCGTTTATATAACTAAGGAAGCAAGGGGAAGTCTTCTTCCTTGTGCCTAAACCTAGTGAAAAACGTTTGGAAGGTGGAAAGTGTTGTAGCCCACGTTTGCACGCATCAATTGGTATCAGAGCCTGGTTACTCTATTCTACCATCCTTTTTCTTGTCTTCCTCTTTTCGTTTGTGTCTAACCACATCAAGTCCCTTCTTGTGTCCTTCATTCAACCACATTCTTCACGTCATTTGTGTGTCTTCCATATATAAAAAAACGAGAGTATTAGGTCCTAAGTTCCTACTTTGAATTTTTACATTTTGTTGGTTCTTGTTGTTCATCATTCAAGTATCAATCTCTTCATATCTTTAGTGTCAAATTTCTGAATTTTGTTATTCAAACTTGAAGAAGTTAGGGTTTGTTGCATCTGGGATACATTCAGCTTTTTAAAAACTACAATCATTGCCAACAAAGCCACCTAGCTCTCAACTCATCTAGTTGCTACCGAAGCTTTTAGTTGATGATGATTGTATGCATCTTGTGATTCATATTGTGATTGATTTCATGCTTCAATCTTCCTGATCACACATGTGAATGCCACTCACAAAACCGTACTAAACACAAAAGGCTGAAACAACCGTCCCAAACCCTAATTTTCAAAACTCTAGATTCGGTTAACCGTATAAACCCCAACCGAGATTCACCTCACATTCAAGTTAACTCCACATAACGACATCTACCCTCAGATAGAAGCCATTTCTATCAAACAAACTGAACACAACCCCCTTGATTGGAACAAAACCCTAAATCGCCCAAAACCCTATTGAAAACCCTAACTTCCACAACTCCTTTTCTTTGCACCATAATTGAGACACATCTACGGTTGATCTTACATATTTGAGGGTAGCTTGCTGAGATTTAAAGCTGGTTGCACGGATTTGTTCAAAAGTACAAATTTGGACAAAAAGAGAGAAGATATGTTTTTGTGCCCTGAACAAAAAAAAGAAGGTGAGACTCCCTCGTACAATCCTCAGTAAGAACATCAAAGAAAACATAAGAAAAAAGAGGAAAGAAAAAGGGGAAAACATTTGTGCATTAGTTGAAAATTTTTGGTGCAATTTAGCAACTTTTGGTACCATTTTTCATTCTTACTATCTACAACCGTACTCCACATTTATTTTCCATATACTGAACCTCTTGAACCAATCACACATTTGGATGCTAGATTATTGCATGATTTGAATCATATTGCGGATAATAAATGCATAGAATCAGAATTGACTAAAGATTGCCCACGGAAACCCTTAGTTCATTTTTGGTTCAGCCTTATAAATAAATTTTGGTTGCTTATATTCTTTGAATCTTGGTAGAAAAGTTCAAGTTTATCTCCATCTTTCTTGATTCTGTTTTGATACTATTTGGTGCAAATTGGAAGCAAAAGGGTGATACAAGTGGAGATCATTGTGATTTGGAGAAGCATTGGCAAATACTTTCTTAATTGATCGCTTTGAATATTATTAACTTCAGGTTGCACAAGAGACAAAGTGGTAAGAGAGTGGAAATAAGAGCAAGCGGAGTGCCCATATTTTGTTTTTCATTAATCAATTAACGTTTGCTTGTTTTTGTGGTTGTTTGCCTCTTTTCTTCCTTATTGTTTTATTTTGTTCACTTTAGGTAAAACATGGAGAGCAGCACTCACTCCTCGCCTAGCAAGTCAAAGGAGGCTGAGACTTTTGACAACACGCAACAACAAATGCTGTAAATGTTAAAGAAACTCATGCACGATAACGAGATAATCTAACACATGTTGGAGGATGTTGAAAGGAGCCAAAAGACGAGTGATAGGCAAGGAACCAGCAGGGCTGTTCCTATGCCTCAAACACGATGGCCTCCCCCAGAAGAAGTTGAGGATGAAAGCCTTAGACGAACACACATTGAGCCAAGAAGGTTTGTCCCCCCACCGCAACCAAGGAGACACGCTCCGAGAAGGTACAATGACGATTATAATCCATTTGAACAGGATGAGTATGACTTTGTTGACCACCCTCCCCGTGGTAAGCAAAGACGACATAACCCCCTTCCCCCACAAGATGACAATTTTCTAAAAACAAAAATAAGCATTCCAACGTTTTATGGTAAAAGCAACGCGGAGGAATATTTAGAGTGGGAAACGAAAGTGGATCTAATCTTTTCTTGTACCAATTATAGTGAGTTACAAAAGGTGAGGTATGCTTCTATTGAGTTTTCTGGCTACACATTAAATTGGTGGGCAAATTTGTGTAAAAATAGGACTAAAACAAGACAACCTCCAATTGTCACTTGGGAAGAAATGAAATTTGATATGAGAAAACGATTTATCCCAAAAAAAAATTTAGAGTTCTATTTTCACAAGTATGCAAAACTTAAAACAAGGTTCCAAAAGTGTGTACGAATTTTACAAAGAATTGGAAATCTTGTTGGAAAGGTCTAATTTGCAGGAACCTGAAGAAGCAACCAAGGCCCATTTCCTACACGGTCTGAACAGGGAGAATGCGCAAAGGGTTGAACTTCAACCTTATCTCGACATAACGACCATGGTTCACATGGCTGAGAAGATTGAGCACCAACTAAATGTATGTAGTTCCTCCAATTTCAATTCCACTTATTGTACTAATCAAAATTCTTCAAGGTTTCAAAGCAAGTCTTCAGGAACTTGAAGCTCACGGCCTACAGGAGGCCAAACACGAGACCAAAGTGCATCCCAAAGGTTTGACAACCGTGTGCAAGGCACACAAAAACAAGATGACAGAGGCAAGCAAAAAGCCTCTACAGGGAATTCATCTGAACTCTTAAAGAGGTTTAGGGACATTAAATGCTTTAATTGTCAAGGTCGTGGTCACATAGGAAAAGAGTGTCCTAATGCTAAAAGAGTCATGTTATTGAGGAAACTAATGAATATGTGACTGAGTCTGAGCATGAAAACGAATCTAAGCATGATAATGAAACTGAAACTGAAGAGGATCTAGGCACACTAGATGATTATGGCACTAAGGAATTCCTTGTTGTGCGTAGAGCTTTGAATGCATATCCGAAATTAGATGATCATGAACAACATAGAGAAAACATTTTCCATATCCACTGCATGATAAATGGTAAAGTGTGCACTATGATCATTGATTCCAGTTCTTGTGCAAATGTGGCTAGCATTGCAATGGTAAGAAAACTGAATTTGCCTATGACTAATCACCCGCATCCCTACAAACTTGCAATGTTAAATGATTGTGGTGAAGTTAGCGTCAGTCAGCAAGTTCTGATTTCTCTTAGCATTGGTAGTTACAAAGATAATATTTTATGTGATGTTGCACCAATGCATGCTAGTCATATCTTACTTGGTAGACCACGGCAATTTGATAGACATGTCACATATGATGGATATTTAAATCGTTATTCTTTCAAATTGAATGGTAAACTGTAGAAGTTGCATGCACTCCCACCCCATAAGGTCCACGAAGATCACCAACACATGTCTAAGCCTAGGACCGGCCCTAAGGAAAAGGAAGCTGAGCGAAAATTTGTGGAATGCATGAAAAGTGAAAGCAAGAAACAAGAGAGTAAGGGAAAAGAGGTAGTACCCATAGGTGTCAATGATTCCAAAAAGAAGTGTGGGTATTTTGCAAAGAAAAGAGAGGTCACATGAGCCCTTTTTAGAAACCAAATCGTCCTCATCATCATTCCCAAGGCGTGTTACCTTTCAATAGACGAGCTCCCACCCAATCTACCTACCTCTGTTTCATCCCTTATACGGGAGTACGATGTTCTATTTCCCACCGAACCACCATCATGATTACCATCTATAAGAGGAATAGAACACCAGATAGACTTTGTCCCAGGAGCCGTCCTACCCAACAAACCAGCCTATCGAGTCAACCCTGAAGAAACCAAAGAAATTCGAAGGCAAGTAGAGGAACTCCTAGCAAGTGGACAAATCCGAGAGAGCCTAAGCCTGTCATCCGTCCTTGTCATTTTAGTATCCAAGAAGGATGGAACTTGGAGGATGTGTACCAATTGTCGTGCCATAAACAAAATTACCGTCAAGTATATGTATCTCAAACCTAGACTGGATGATATGTTGGATATGTTGCATGGATCTAGATACTTCACCAAGATTGACCTTAAGGAAGGGTAATTTCAAGTATGGATAAGAGAAGGAGATGAATGGAAGACAGCATTCAAAACCATGTTCGGGATCTACGAGTGGTTAGTGATGCCCTTTGGGCTCACCAATGCCCCTAGCACCTTTATGCGGTTGAAAAATGAAGTCTTACAGGCCTTCATCTGACGATTTGTTGTGGTTTACTTTGATGATATCCTGATCTATTCCCAAACCATAGAAGATCACCTTGACCATTATAGGGCCATATTTTAGAAGCTCAAGCAAGAACAAGTTTACGCCAACTTTAAGAAGTGCTCTTTTTTTTAGAACGAGTAGTCTTCCTAGGCTTTGTCATTTCGGGTGAGGGAGTAGAGATGGATGAGGAGAAGGTTAGGTCAATTGTGGAGTGGCCTACACCTAAGGCTGTAGGGGAAGTGCGCATCTTCCGCGGACTTGCAAGTTTTTATAGGCGCTTTGTGAAAGATTTTTTAACCATAGCTGCACTCCTAAATGAGATTGTAAAAAAAGATGTGCCTCTTCAGTGGGAGGAGCCACAACAACATGCATTCGATGAACTTAAAAGAAGGCTAACCATTGCACCCATCCTTAGATTACCAAACATCGATGAGACCTTTGAAATCGAGTGTGATGAAAGTGGAGTGGGTATTGGAGCGGTATTAACCCAAGGAAAGAAACACATAGCCTACTTTAGCGAGAAGTTGAAAGGTGCTGCACTGAATTACTCTACCTACGATAAAGAACTTTATGCCCTTGTGAGATCCCTACAAACTTGGCAACATTACCTTAAACCTAGAGAGTTTGTGATCCACACTGACTATGAAAGCCTCAAGTGTTATAGCCGTGTAAGAGAAAAAAAAACAAAAAAAAACAAAATATAAAAGATAAAGATAAATAAGAAATAAATAAAATGTTTAAATTTCCAATTTCTATCCTAATCAATCTAATTATCCTCTTAACTCTATCCCTAAATTCTCTCCCCATCAACCCTCCCATCACTCCCTATAATTTCTCATCTTGATTAACCCTAACCCTCCCTCTCTTACCCCAATTCGACAGCCTCCTCTCCCTCTTCCCATCAACAATTTTCGGCCACAACAAGAAGAGAAAAGAAGGATCCTTGATCCAAGATTCAAGAGAAGGAGGATCAAGCGCTCTCAAGATCACCCCACCTTTCTATATCACTTCTCGCTAGGAATCGAGGTAGGTGCATATTCATTATTTCCTCAAAACGGTATGAAGGCTTGCATAGGCAAAAGGGTATTTTTATGTGTTGTGGTTGTCGTTAGTTCTTGATTTTATTTGGATCTTAATGATATGCGCAACATGCTTATTTTCCGTTATAGGTTTCTTGATTCAACGTGATCTCGTTGTTGTATGGTTCGTTGTTACTTGGGGTTGTGAGGTTTTGATGCGAGTACGGATATGTGGGATGGGGGAAAGATTGTTTGGGATTGGATGGAAGGATTGCATAAATTTCAGAATGGGAGTTCTGCGTTTCGGGGACATCGATCGATCGACGTCTAGAGGCTGAGGGTTCGACGTGCCTCAGATGGACATCGATCGATCGACGTCCAGAGGGTGAGAGATCGATGTGCCTCAGATGGACATCGATCGATCGACGTCCCGTGGCTGAGGGTTCGACGTGCCTCAGAACCACGTCGATCGATCGACGTTAGAGGATGACGTCCAACTGTTCTTTTTTCCTTTCTTTTGCATTCATGGCACGTGCATGTGCATGAGGTACCCATTGTCTGAGGGTGTGCGTGTTCGGAGGATACGTAGTGCCTATAGGGCGTGGGGACCGTGATGATACGCAGCGTCGGTCGGGCGTGGGTGTCATGTGATACGCAGCGTCTATAAGACGTGGGTGTCGTACGGATACGCAGCGTCTATAGGGCGTGGGTGTCATGAGATACGCAGCGTCTATAGGGCGTGGGTGCCGTACGATACGCAGCGTCTATAGGGCGTGGGTGTCCAGAACGGCAAGTGGTGGCTAGAGACCATGACGCTGGAATTAGGTCCCGGGAGCATGCATTGCATATAGGCCTAGGAGCATAACTGCCTGACATGTTCTAGTTGCGTGTGACACGTTATGTGAGCATGCATCACGTACTTGCGCATGCATCTTGTGTGGATTGTTTATTTTCGTATAAGTCATGTCACGTTGTTTTACGTTGGTTACGTGGAGTGTCTTATTTCCGGTGACATGCTATCTGTGTTATGTGATTACGTGGCGATATCGTTTTGAGTATGTAAGTTTCGTATTGTTTTGAGAGGCACCTACTGGGTGATTACCATCACTCACACCTACTATTCCATATGTAGCCGAGACGGAGTATGATTACATTTTCATTGAGGATGGATCTGACGCCGTGGAATGGGCTGAGTGATTCGTAGAGAATGACCACAGCGAGGATGGAGACAGGTTTTTGTGATGCTTTGGGGTGACACAGACATTTTATTCACATGCTTGAAAACAATTTCATGTTTTGATAAATTTAGACATTTGACCTTGATTTGTTAAGGCCCGGTCAGCCTAGCTTTTCCATCATTATTTTCTTAAAGATATTCGATTTTGAAATTTGCATATGACTGATCGTTTCCGCAGAAGGAAAGGAAAAGACTTCCCTATGTCAGCATTGACGTGTAGCAGGTTGATGTGACGCCTAGTATTCTCCTGAGTGAGATACGGCGGGTGCACCGTTTCCGAGGGTGGAGCTCGGGAGCGGGGCGCTACAGGTGGTATCAGAGCCCAGGCTTCAGATACGCCTCGGGAACGTATAGTTTAGTCAATTAACCCTAGGATAAGTGACGATCTGTTTTCAAATGATTTTTTTTAAATTGGAATAAAATGAAGTAGACATAAGCTATGACTGGGTTTTGGGTTGGTGAGTGCCGTTAGCAAGCAGACAGGATATGTTATCCTTTCTTCGACCTCCCTTCCTTACTTCTTTTCAATACTCTTAAGTCAACCTTGTCTAACATGCTTTAATCATCTATAGATAATGCCTCCACGTCGTGAACCATCAGGGAATGATGGAAATGACAGAGACGAACGACAGGGGCAAAGGGCGATTCCCCAAAACCTCGCGGATACACTGGCCAATATGACGGCCTTAATAGCCCATCAGCAAACACAGATGGCGCAACAATATACTCAGATGACAGAGCAACAGGCACAGATTGCCCAAATACTTCAGCACACTCAGCAACAGCAGCAACAACAATCGCCGCCACCACCGCCCGCACCACAGCAGGGTTTGAGGTTCTATTACAGGGAGATGCAGAACTCCCGAATACCGATGTTCCGGGGTACCACTCGGCCTGAGGAAGCCGAGATTTGGCTCAAAAACATAACCGAACAGATAAGACTGATACAAGTACCCGCGGATCTGAAAGTAGAGGTAACTACCCCGTTCTTGGAAGGGGAAGCTGAGAGGTGGTGGAACGGAGTGAAACGCAAATTGACTCCACCAGTGACTTGGGAGCAATTTGTTGAGGAGTATAAGAAGCACTATGTTCCGGGTAGTGCTATTCAGAGAAGGATGGCGGAGTTTCAGCTGCTGACTCAAGGGTCCATGACGGTGGATTAATACTCTGAGAAATTTCATGAACTGGGCCAATATATGTCATGCATAATGGACAACGAAGAGGCCAAGATGCTAAAGTTCCACACAGGTTTGAGTTTTCGCATCCAACAGGCGATCGTTTGTGCAGAGGCCACCACATTTGAAGGATTGCTGGAGGTATGTCGTCGGGTCGAGAGAAATTTGGAAAGGGCAGCTGCACTAGAGAGACTAAAAAGGCCCCGTGAGGAGTTGCAGACGGGTAGATCAGGGAGATGGTTGAAAGTACCTCGCCGCCCACAGTCCGGGCAACCATTCCGGCCAGAACGACAGCAAAGTGCAGTGATTCAGACCCCGATGATTGAGGGTCCGGCACCGACTGATGCACAACCAGTGAGGGCTACGGCACCTATCCCACGGTGTACACTGTGCGGACGTTTTCATCCGGGACCATGTCGGAAGGATCAGAGAGTGTGCTATAACTGCGGGAAGCAAGGACATATTGCTAAGGAATGCCCAGCACCGGCACAGGTGAACTCGCAGACACAGACTCAGCAGGGAGGACGAGGCCGGACCAATGCCCGGGTACACGCGATGACAGAGGCCGAAGTCGAGGAGTCGGGCGACGTGGTGACGGGTGTAATTTTAATTAACAAAGTGCCAGCAAATGTTCTATTCGATAGTGGAGCAAGTCACTCGTTTATGGCAAAGAGATTTGCCAAGAATCTGGACATTCTTCCCGAATGGATTGAGACTCCATACCGTATACAGGCCGCGGGTGGCCAAGTACTCGTATCTCATCATCGTTACAATGGATGTGAATTGGAGATTAACGGTCTACAGTTTTCTGCGACCCTGATACCGATCCAGATGTTCGATTTCGACATTATTCTGGGCATGGACTTCTTGGCGGAGTATCATGCAAATATTAATTGCCGGCAACTGCAAGTCAGCATGAAGGCACCTGAACTGGGGGAAACTATATTTCAAGGGAACCCTAAATTAAAGAAGGCACCCCAGAAGCTTTATTTGACTGCGGCACAGGCATTTCGAGCACTAAAGAAAGGGAGAGAAGGATTTTTGATTTACGCAATGGGTGCTGAACATGAAGTTGCGCAAATCGACCAAATCCCTGTGGTAAGGGAATTTACAGATGTCTTTCCCGAGGAGTTACCAGGACTGCCACCAGAAAGAGAGGTAGAGTTCGAGATCAATCTCATACCCGGTGCAGAACCCATATCCAGGGCACCATACTGTATGGCTTCAGCAGAACTCAAGGAGTTGAAGGAGCAGTTGCAAGAACTGCTGGATCGTAAGTTTATTCGACCCAGTGTATCCCCTTGGGGTGCTCCAGTTCTGTTCGTAAAGAAGAAGGATGGGAGCATGAGATTATGTATAGACTACCGGGAGCTCAACAAGATCACTATCAAGAACAAGTATCCCTTACCCCGAATCGAGGATCTCTTTGATCAGCTACGGGGGGCTAGAGTATTCTCCAAAATTGATTTGCGATCCGGTTATCACCAGTTGAGGATCAAATCTGGGGATACAGCCAAGACCGCTTTTCGAACACGTTATGGTCATTACGAATTCCTAGTTATGCCTTTTGGATTAACCAACGCCCCAGCCGCCTTTATGGACTTAATGAACACGGTATTCCGGAAACAACTGGATAAGTATGTTGTAGTGTTCATTGACGATATTCTGATATACTCCCCCGACGAAGAGACTCACGCTGAACACTTGAGGGAGGCTCTAGAGACACTTCGGAGAAGCAAATTATATGCCAAGTTCAGCAAATGTGAGTTCTGGCTGAAGAGTGTAGCCTTTTTGGGTCATGTGGTTTCTGAAGAAGGAATTTCTGTAGATCCAAAGAAGGTAGAGGCGATCACTGAGTGGCCTCGACCCACTAATGTGACCGAGGTAAGAAGTTTTCTTGGACTGGCTGGATACTATAGGAAGTTTGTAGAGGGCTTCTCATCCATTGCAGTGCCTCTGAGCCGGTTGACGCAGAAGAAGTCGAAGTTTGAATGGACCACCGAGTGCGAACAAAGCTTTGCTGAACTAAAAAGAAGACTGACCACAGCCCCTATTCTTGCTCAGCCCTCCGCTTCAAAAGGGTTTGTCATTTACAGTGACGCTTCTAAGAACGGGCTAGGTAATTGTGTATGATTTCAACTGATTTTGTATACAATTAAAGTGGTGGTCTAATTTTTATATTTCAGGATGTGTGTTGATGCAAAACGACAAGGTCATTGCGTATGCGTCACGACAGCTAAAGCCCTATGAGCAGAACTATCTGACTCATGATCTGGAACTAGCAGTGGTGGTGTTCGCGCTGAAAATCTGGCGTCACTATCTATATGGAGTGAAGTGCGAAGTGTTCACTGATCATAAGAGTCTTAAGTATTTGTTTACGCAAAAGGAGCTGAACATGCGCCAAAGGAGATGGTTAGAGTTGCTGAAAGATTACGACTTGACCATCAGTTATCACCCAGGGAAGGCCAATCGAGTGGCTGATGCCCTAAGTAGGAAGTCGAGCCATGCACGGCAGGCTACTCTAGAAAAAGAGATGGCAGAATTTGACTTGGATCTTGTCGATTCTACCGCAGACATTCTGGCGACGCTAATTATCACCCCAACCTTGGTAGACCAAATTAAGGAAGCACAGAAGAACGATGCAACAATTAGAGAGACGCGAGAAAGAATGTTAACCAGCCAAGTGGACGGATTTCAGGTTCATGATGACGGCAGTATGTGGTACCAAGGAAGATTGTGCGTACCTGATATTGAGGACCTTAGGAGGGAATTGTTGAAGGAGGCACATAATTTGAGACTGTCTATTCACCCTGGTGCTACGAAGATGTACAATGATCTCAAGAGACACTATTGGTGGAATGGCATGAAAAGGCATATTGCTGAGTTTGTGGAAAGGTGCCTTGTTTGCCAGCAAGTTAAGGCGGAACACCAAAGACCGGGTGGACTGATGTGACCTCTAGAGATACCCGAATGAAAGTGGGAGCATGTAACAATGGACTTCGTGGTTGGACTCCCGAAAACAAGAAATGGGAATGACATAATATGGGTAATCGTGGATCGACTGACCAAGTCCGCTCACTTCTTGCCTATTCCCACCGGACTTACTATGGAGAGGTTGGTAACTATGTACATTGATAACATTGTTTGCCTTCATGGAGTGCCAGTTAGCATAGTATCGGATCGTGACTCGAAGTTTACATCTCAGTTCTGGGCAGCGTGTCAGAAGAAGATGGGGACTGAGTTGCGACTGAGTACTGCTTTCCACCCTCAGACCGATGGTCAATCTGAAAGGACCATTCAGACTCTGGAGGACATGTTGAGGGCATGCGCATTGGATTTTAAAGGAAATTGGGACAGCATGCTCAAATTGATAGAGTTCTCTTACAACAACAGCCATCACAGTGCCATAGGTATGGCACCATTTGAGGCCTTATATGGACGAAAGTGTAGGTCACCTGTGCATTGGGACGAAGTTGGTGAACGTAGGTTGACGGCTCCAGAAATAATCGAGCAAACTAAAGAACAGGTGAAACTAATTCGTGAACGTCTTAAGACGGCTCAAGATAGAAGCAAGAGTTGGGCCGACACGAAGAGACGACCTTTAGAGTTCAAGGAGGGAGAAAAAGTCTATCTTAAAGTGTCACCCATGAAGGGTGTGACACGGTTTGGAGTTAAAGGGAAGTTGAAGCCGCGATATATTGGACCATATGAGATACTCGAAAGGGTTGGAGATTTAGCTTACAAATTGGCATTACCTCCGATGTTGGCTCAGGTGCACAACGTGTTCCACGTCTCGCAGTTAAGGAAGTACGTACCTGACCCGAGTCATGTGTTGGATGCGCAACCCCTTAAGATCAGACCCGATGCGTCCTATGAAGAGGTGCCGATACGAATTCTGGATCGCAAGGACCAAGAGCTCAGAAGACGGATCATCCCCTACGTAAAGGTTCAGTGGAGCAACCATAGGGAGAATGAAGCAACGTGGGAGCTAGAAGAGCAGATGCGCGACCGCTATCCCCACCTATTTGAATAAGGTACGGCAAGTTTCGGGGACGAAACTTTTTGTAAGGGGGTAGGATGTTATAGCCGTGTAAGAGAAAAAAAAACAAAATATAAAAGATAAAGATAAATAAGAAATAAATAAAATGTTTAAATTTCCAATTTCTATCCTAATCAATCTAATTATCCTCTTAACTCTATCCCTAAATTCTCTCCCCATCAACCCTCCCATCACTCCCCATAATTTCTCATCTTGATTAACCCTAACCCTCCCTCTCTTACCCCAATTCGACAGCCTCCTCTCCCTCTCCCCATCAACAATTTTCGGCCACAACAAGAAGAGAAAAGAAGGATCCTTGATCCAAGATTCAAGAAAAGGAGGATCAAGCGCTCTCAAGATCACCCCACCTTTCTATATCACTTCTCGCTAGGAATCGAGGTAGGTGCATATTCATTATTTCCTCAAAACGGTATGAAGGCTTGCATAGGCAAAAGGGTATTTTTATGTGTTGTGGTTGTCGTTAGTTCTTGATTTTATTTGGATCTTAATGATATGCGCAACATGCTTATTTTCCGTTATAGGTTTCTTAATTCAACGTGATCTCGTTGTTGTATGGTTCGTTGTTACTTGGGGTTGTGAGGTTTTGATGCGAGTACGGATATGTGGGATGGGGGAAAGATTGTTTGGGATTGGATGGAAGGATTGCATAAATTTCAGAATGGGAGTTCTGCGTTTCGGGGACATCGATCGATCGACGTCTAGAGGCTGAGGGTTCGACGTGCCTCAGATGGACATCGATCGATCGACGTCCAGAGGGTGAGAGATCGATGTGCCTCAGATGGACATCGATCGATCGACGTCCCGTGGCTGAGGGTTCGACGTGCCTCAGAACCACGTCGATCGATCGACGTCAGAGGATGACGTCCAACTGTTCTTTTTTCCTTTCTTTTGCATTCATGGCACGTGCATGTGCATGAGGTACCCATTGTCTGAGGGTGTGCGTGTTCGGAGGATACGTAGTGCCTATAGGGCGTGGGGACCGTGATGATACGCAGCGTCGGTCGGGCGTGGGTGTCATGTGATACGCAGCGTCTATAGGACGTGGGTGTCGTACCGATACGCAGCGTCTATAGGGCGTGGGTGTCATGAGATACGCAGTGTCTATAGGGCGTGGGTGCCGTACGATACGTAGCGTCTATAGGGCGTGGGTGTCCAGAACGGCAAGTGGTGGCTAGAGACCATGACGCTGGAATTAGGTCCCGGGAGCATGCATTGCATATAGGCCTAGGAGCATAACTGCCTGACATGTTCTAGTTGCGTGTGACACGTTATGTGAGCATGCATCACGTACTTGCGCATGCATCTTGTGTGGATTGTTTATTTTCGTATAAGTCATGTCACGTTGTTTTACGTTGGTTACGTGGAGTGTCTTATTTCCGGTGACATGCTATCTGTGTTATGTGATTACGTGGCGATATCGTTTTGAGTATGTAAGTTTCGTATTGTTTTGAGAGGCACCTACTGGGTGATTACCATCACTCACACCTACTATTCCATATGTAGCCGAGACGGAGTATGATTACATTTTCATTGAGGATGGATCTGACGCCGTGGAATGGGCTGAGTGATTCGCAGAGAATGACCACAGCGAGGATGGAGACAGGTTTTTGTGATGCTTTGGGGTGACACAAACATTTTATTCACATGCTTGAAAACAATTTCATGTTTTGATAAATTTAGACATTTGACCTTGATTTGTAAGGCCCGGTCAGCCTAGCTTTTCCATCATTATTTTCTTAAAGATATTCGATTTCGAAATTTGCATATGACTGATCGTTTCCGCAGAAGGAAAGGAAAAGACTTCCCTATGTCAGCATTGACGTGTAGCAGGTTGATGTGACGCCTAGTATTCTCCTGAGTGAGATACGGCGGGTGCACCGTTTCCGAGGGTGGAGCTCGGGAGCGGGCCGCTACATCAAGTACCTTAAAAGGTAAGGAAAGTTGAACAAATGACATGTTAAATGGGTAGAGTTTATTGAGCAATTCCTTCATATGATTAAGTACAAACAAGGCAAGGACAATATAGTTGTTGATGCCCTCTCTAGGAGATACACGTTAATGACTACTTTATCCTCTCGATTCCTAGGATTCGAATCACTTAAGGACTTATACTCCAACGACCATGATTTTGGCACAATCTTTGAGGCATGTAAAGAGGCATCCTTTCGAAAATTCTACATGCATGAGGGCTACCTTTTTAAGGAGTAGAAGTTGTGTGTTCTCCAATCGTCCTTACAAGAAGCATTGACTAGAGAAGCCCATAGAGGAGGATTAATTGGCCATTTCGGAGTGTTCAAAACGCTTGAAACCCTTAAGGAACATTTCTATTGGCCGTACATGCGCGTAGATGTTGAGAGGTTATGTGGTAGTTGCATCACTTGCAAACAAGCCAAATCCAAGTCCCAACCACCATGTCCTTTGTACGCTCTTACCCATCCCGGATTCCCCTTGGATTGACATTTCAATGGACTTCATTTTAGGACTTCCTAGGTCTCAAGGAGGGAGAGATAGCATTTATGTTGTGGTAGATAGGTTTTCAATAATGGCGCACTTCATTGCTTGTAGGAAAGTCGATGATGCCACGCATGTTGTTGACTTGTTTTTTTAGAGAAATCGCAAGATTGCATGGCATACCACGTATCATTGCAAGTGATAGGGATATGAAATTTCTAAGTCATTTTTGGCGTGTTTTGTTGGCTAAACTTGGTACCCAATTGTTGTTTTCTACCACTGCTCACCCACAAACTGATGGACAAACTGAAGTTGTTAACTATACTCTATCTCAACTTTTGCGTGCTATTTGGCAAAAACATCTTAATCACTTGGAAGAATGTTTACCATATATTGAATTTGCATACAATAGGAGTGTTCATCACAGTACATTCCATAGTCCATTTGAAATCTTGTATGGTTTTAACCCATTGTCTCCTTTTGATTTGATTCCCATTCCTGTACATGAACATTCAAGTATTGATGGTAAACAAAAAGCGGAAAAGATAAAGAAACTGCATGAAAACGTTAAAGCACAACTTGAGAAGAAAAACAAAGCTTATGCAAAACGAGCCACCAAATATAGAAAACCAGTTGTATTTGAACCAGGTGATTAGGTTTGGTTACATTTACGAAAAGAAAGGTTTCCCAACGAAAAGAAGTCAAAATTGTTGCCTAGAGGTGATGGACCATTCCAAGTCTTAAAACGCATAGGTGACAATGCCTACGTTCTTGATCTTCCCGAGAGGTATGGTTCTATTTCTTTTACTTTCAATGTTGCTGACCTCACACCTTTCACTAATGAACCCTTTGATTCGGGGACGAATCCTTTTGAGGAGGGGGCATTGATGAGGATCAAGGATCACATCAGGAGGTCATAGGTCCTATAACAAGAAGGAGGGCTAGAGAACATGGACATCAAGTTGGAACGTTCTTGTATAGGTATGTTCAAGATGAACCTAAGGCTCATTGGGTTCATCTTATTGAACCCACATTATGAGCGTTGGTCCAAAAGCGTGTGTGATTGTGTTCTTTATTTTGAATTCTGTTTTGTTTTCTTGTGATCCTTGTTTCTATTGTTTGCTTTGTAGGAAAGTAGGTATATGCAAATTCCCATGCCAAACGGAGGTCCACAAGATGGTTTGAGAGGCGTGTGCCCTTGAAGGAGACAAAAGGAATGTTTGTCATGAGGAGAATATTTGTCTCAACAAGGACAAATTCAAATATGGTCCAAGCTGGAGTTTCTTCCCAAAATTAGCTCAACATTATCTCCAACAACAATGAAAGGGGCGCCCCACTTGGGTTCAAAAGATGAGATCAATTTGAAGTTAACTTGAATTCAAATTCAAACATAATTTGAATTTCAAGTTCTAACCAATTTGAGACTTGAATTTCAAGATGCAAGACAAGCCATCCATCACCTTGGAAGATCAAATCACACGCCATCTTGAAGGAAGAAGGACATTAGATCACAAAACAAATTTGAATCCAAACTTAAATTCAAATTCTAATTCAATTTGGATACAATCTTCTACCAAACTTTAAATTCAACTCCAACAACCTTCTATCCCTCAAATCAAGTCTCAAACTCTCCCATTGGCTCTCACAACATATGGTTGGATAGTGGAGTTGGCATTCTACACGCAATTCAAATTTTAGCTAGAATTTGTCTTAGTTTGAATTTCAAACAAATTTCAATTTTTAAGCATTTGTTAGGTAGTTGCTTTAAGATATTATCTAGTCACTTCAAGGCTTGAAAAGGGGCGAAATTCAGCCTATAAATAGAGCCGTGGGCGTGTGATAAAAGGCAGAACATTCATGAAATAAAACTTGATATTTTCTCCAAATCTTGTGAGACTTTATTTTCTTGGTTTTGCATTAAAAACCTAGGTTAATATCCTTCAAAGTTGAGCATTTTGAAGGTGTTGCTATTACTCTAAGGTGCCGTCCAGGAGGGCCATTCGGTTTGCCTGATCAACGGCCATCTTGAAGTCTTGGTTCTTGCTCGTTTGATCCAATTGTTTATATCACTAAGGAAGCAAGGGAAAGTCTTCTTCTTTGTGTCTAAACCTAGTGAAGAACGTTTGGAAGATGGAAAGTGTTGGAGCCCATGTTTGCACGCATCATCTTTGTTCCTTCTTTTGCCCCTTAATTACAATTGTAATCTTAATTCAAAAAAAAGACAAACTGCGAAGGCTGCGTTTGAACCGCTCGTGGTATTCATAAGTAGCACAAGGAAAAGGTCACGTTTTGTTAATTTCACCTTACTGAACCCTCCATTCTCATGCAAACGTGCAAAGACAACACTGCTCTATTTTTTGTGCAATTCATTTTGCTTGTTACTTGGTTTACACTATATTCATCTTACTTTTTAAAAAAAAACAAAACGAAAAGTCATACCTTTTGGATCTTTTCACCCTACTATCCTCCATTCCCATGCATGCTACGTTACTCTAATCTTTGCTTGAATTTCTTTTCTTCTTACTTGATACTCAGTATATCCAATCTTATAATAAAAAAACAACAAAAAGCTAGACTTTTTAAGGTAGTACGTTGCCTTCAAACAACATGAAAAGGTTGGCTTCCTTTTTTTCTCGGCAGAATGTGCAAACCAACAGGAAATTTGTCAGAGCACTCATATTTTTTCTCTTAACCATTCAAGATCAAATCTATACACACATTTGACAATAGGTTCATTGTATTATGGTTTATATGTTACAACTGGGATTGAAATGAAGAAGCATGAGGAGGAATGTTATAGAGTTGGTAAGTTGTGATGAAGCAGAAAATGTTGGTTGCGTGATGCATTAGGCAATAAGGATATGGAGCAGATGAGCTGGCAAACTGAGGTGTGGTGTGTTGCAATTGTCACGTGGGTGCAGTAGAGGTTGCGGCATTGATGGTTGATCGGCAGCGTTACGGGAAGAAGGAATAAAAGAGGAAGAAGAAGGTGCAATCGGCGGCAACAGTTTAAAACATGTGAATTGACATTTATGCCCTTTCTGTGTAGTATAAGGAACGGTAGTTATTAACGGCATTCTTGTCATTTTGTCTTCTATTCCCTCTTCTTCTGAAATGTATAAAACGGGTTTGAATGTATGCGTTTAACCCAATTTTGATGAATAAGATTTCTGGTACCAATTCTCTCCAAATAACCGTTTTCCTCTGCTTAGTTTTTCCATTCTCATCTTCATTGATTGAGTGTATCAATTTGATATGGTATCAGAGAGATTGATCCTAATCACCATAGAGAGCAGATTCCGAATTCGTAGTGTGTGACTTGTAGTTTAGTAATTGATTCCCAGCTATTGCATTTTAATTGAGGTTGTGAGCGATAGAAATGGCGTCTACGTTTGGAAGTGGAAGATCCGTTGGATCATAAGCTATGGAGAATGTTGTTAGCAATCTATACTATCTTCATCCCAATGATAGCCCAGCTATCATTCTCGCTCAGCCTCCGTTGAATGCTAACAACTATCATTTATGGAGTAGGATGTTTCAAATGGCGCTAATTTTCAAAAAAAGATAGGATTCATTGATAGATCAATTCAGCCGCTGGTAGTGAATGATCCTCAGTACACTACCTGGAGGCAAGTAAATTCTATGGTGCATTCATGGATTACGAATAATGTGTCACCTTCTATTGCATAAAGTGTTATGTTGTATGATAGTGCGGTAGAGGTATGGCCTGATTTAAAAAGAAGGTATGGAAGTGGAGATGCTTTTAGACTATCGGATTTACTTGAAAATTTCTATGGAGTTAAGCAAGAAGGTGATTCTGTGAATGATTATTTCACTAAGGTGAAAATGATGTGGGAAGAAATGATGGCACTGAAACCAATTCCTAGGTGTACATGTCATGGATGTAAGTGTGATGTAGGTGTTAAGATGCGTGAATTTGTTGAGAGTGAGTATGTCATTAAATTCCTAAAAGGTTTGAATGAAGAATTTGATCCGGTTAAATCACAAGTGTTTGTGATGTCTCCTATGCCTAGTATTGATGCAATGTTTGCCATGGTGTTGAAGTATGAAAGGAAATTGAATGGTTTAGGTGCTGGAGGTGCTGCTGTTAATAATCCTACTCTGCTGATGGCGGATAATAATGATGGTGTCAAAATGACGGCTAATGCTAATACGTATGTTGGAAGAGGTGATAGTGCCTATAGGAGAGGAAACAGGAGATTTTTTCCTGATGGAGCGAAGAGGCCTGTTTGCACTCATTGTGGCATGATTGGACATATTGAACAAAGGTGCTACCAGAAACACGGATTTCCTCCTGGCTTTAAAACCATGAATCAAGTTAATTTTGCTGAAGTGTGTGCTGAAGAGACTGAAAACAATCAGGTGCAACAGGAGACCAGTCCATGTCAAACACCAATACTCACACAAGAACAGATGCAGAGATTGATGTCAATTCTGAATGTTAATGATGAGAAAGATGTTGCAGGTCAGGGAGCAGTTATGTCTGCACTTCTAGATAAAGATCAAGGTAAGTGTCCTTCTAATAATTTGAACATATGGATACTAGATTTAGGTGCCACTGATCATATAGTATGTAATCTCAGTTTGTTCTTATCCTGCAAGTCAATCAAAGATGTTTCCATCAAATTACCAAATAGCCTTTCAGCTTCAGCCACACATGTTGGTTCAGTTTTGTTGAATCCTTCACTTGTTATTCATGATGTTCTGTATGTCCCGTCGTTTAGTTTTAATATTTTGTCAGCCATCAAGTTGTTATCTGCTTCTTCATTACTTATTCAATTCCTGGGAAATTCTTGGGTCATTCAGGATTGTATGTCCCTGAAGACGATTGGTTCAGCTGAGCAATACAAAGGCTTGTGTTACTTTTATGGAACTCCTAAGCAGGCATATTCTTCTTCTAGTTGTTTGTCAGCTACACTTCATTCTTCATTCCCTTCTTCTCTGTTATGACATTATAGACTAGGTCATGCTTTAATACCTAGAATAAAAGACATTCAGAAGTTTGATCAATCTGTACATTCTCATGAGGATTCACAGCAATGTACTATATGCCCTTTGGCCAAAATGAAAAGAGAGTCTTTCCCTGTGTCTAATTCTATTTCCAGTGCTTCATTTGATCTTATTCACATTGATATTTGTGGTCCATATAAGCATCCAACTCTTTATGGCCAACGTTATTTCCTCACCATTGTTGATGATCATACCAGATACACTTGGGTGTATTTGCTTAAGCAAAAATCAGAAACGCCCAATGTTGTTCAAAGCTTTTACCAGTATGTTTTAACTTAATTTGGTAAGAGCATCAAGTGCATAAGAACTGATATGGTTAGGAGTTTAAGATGGACCATTTCTTTATGACAAAAGATATCATTCGCCAAACTAGTTGTGTCAACACACCGCAACAAAATGGTGTGGTTGAACGCAAACACCAGCATATACTCAATGTTGCGAGAGCTCTAAAGTTTCAAGCCAAAATCCCTGACTGCTATTAGGGTTTTTGCATCCAATATGCAGTATATATCATCAATATCCTACCTACACCTTTGCTACACCATCTTACACCACATGAATGTCTT
Source organism: Eustoma russellianum (assembly GCA_036186865.1). NCBI lineage: Eukaryota > Viridiplantae > Streptophyta > Magnoliopsida > Gentianales > Gentianaceae > Eustoma > Eustoma russellianum. The sequence continues at coordinate 34,758,129 of AP025048.1, read as the reverse complement.
CTTGGAAACACACTTGTCTATAGAAATCTCAAGGTTTTTGGGTGTCTGGCTTATGCCAGTACAAATATGTCTCATCGTACCAAGTTTGATCCTAGAGCTATTGCTTGTGTATACCTTGGCATACCATTTCATACTAAAGGTTATTTGTTGTTGAATATTGACACAAAATATGTCATTATTTCCAGAGACGTTCAATTCAATGAACACGTCTTCCCGTTTGTCTCTGATCAGTCTCAACCCAATCATCCTGCCACCCAAGAGAATTCTCTAGACCTTAATAGCCTCAGAAATCTCTAAAACATGCCTGAACCCTTACCAAACATGTCAGAGCTCTCTCATCAACTTCCAAGACAATCTCTCACTCATCCCAATTCTAACATCCATTCAGACGATGAGTCTGTTGAAAGCTCACAAAATACATCTGAGACTCCTATTCCAACATCAACTCCTCAACCATGTACTGGAATTGAGATACACCTGCCTATACAACCTCAGAACCCTTCTGAGATTCCCAGACCTATCAGAAATAAACAACCTCCTGGTTACTTACAGGATTACTATTGCAGCCTTCTATCATCATCTCCAGATTCCTTCAAGCCTAAACCATCACCTACCTATACTCCTTACCCAATTGAAGAATACATAGCATATGATCATTTGACACCTAAATATAGATCCTATGCTCTTAATATTAGCTTGGTACAGGAGCCAACATCTTATCAGTAGGTAGTCAAATCTGCTCACTGGGTGGAGGCAATGCAACTTGAATTAGCAGCACTTGAGGCCAATCACACTTGGTCTCTGGTAACACTTCCTCATGGCAAGAGACCTATTGGGTGCAAGTGGGTGTACAAGGTTAAGTACAACCCATATGAGAGTGTAGAGAGGTACAAAGTCAGGCTTGTAGCAAAGGGATTCACTCAGCAATTGGGGATAGATTATACTGACACGTTTTCTCCAGTTTCAAAGATAACTACTGTGAGATTTCTTTTGGTTGTAGTCGCTCAGAGACAATGGCATGTGCATCAACTAGGCGTGAATAATGCATTCTTACATGGTGACCTAAGTCAAGAGATATATATGGAGCTGCCTGAGGGAGTTTCTGCACCAGGACCCAACATCATCTGCAGGCTTCACAAGTCACTCTATAGTTTAAAACAAGCAAGCAGAGAATGGAACCTAAAACAAACTAAATTCCTGATTGGTCAAGGCTTTACACAATCCAAGAATGATTACACTATGTTCACTAAGCATACCGTAGGTGATTTCTTAGTTCTTTTGATATACGTTGATGACATTATAGTGGTTGGGAACTCACTACTTCAGATAAATAAGATCAAATAGTCTCTACATCAGGCATTTAAGATTAAGGATTTAGGGGACTTGAAGTATTTCCTTGCCATCGAGGTGTCTAGGTCACAGGGGGATCATGATATCCCAAAGGAAGTATACATTAGCGTTGGTAGAACAGACAGGATTCATAGGTGCCAAGCCTGCTGCAAGTCCTATAGAGCAAAATTTGAAGCTAGCTCATGATGATTCCAAGCTTGTAGAAGATGTCTCTGCTTATAGAAGGATTATATGAAGGCTCATTTATCTTACAATAACCAGACCAGACATTTCTTTTGCTGTTCAGCAATTGAGCCAGTTGCTTGACTCACCTACGGAGTTGCACCTAAAAGAAGCAAATAGGCTATTGAGATACTTAAAAGGAACAGCTGGTCAAGGGGTATACTACTCAAGTCAAGGTAAAATGGAGATTAAAGGGTTTGCAGACTCTGATTGGGCAGGTTGTATTGAAACAAGGAAATCAGTTACGAGTTACTGCGTTTTCCTTGGTAATTCTTTAGTTTCCTGGAAAGCTAAAAAGCAAAGCACTGTGTCTAAGTCATCCTCTGAGGTAGAGTATAAAGCGTTGGCGATGGTTACGTCTGAGATACAGTGGCTTTTATACTTGTTGGAGGATTCAGGAGTCAGACATTCAGGTCCAGCAGAGTTGTATTGTGATAATAAGAGTGCAATTTACATTGTTGAGAATTTCGTATTTCATGAAAGAACAAAGCACATTGAAATTGATTTCCACATTGTAAGAGAAAGTATCAACAAGGGGTGATACACCTTATGCCTGTCAAGTCGGAGTTTCAATTTGCAGATGCCTTTACAAAGGCTCTTGATTCAGTTAGATTATGGAACCTGACTTCTGCTATGGGCATGTGTAATATTTTTTCCAAGTCAGGTTCAAGGGGGGCTGTTACAACTGGGATTGAAATGAAGAAGCAGGAGGAGGAATGTTCTAGAGTTGGTAAGTTTTGATGAAGCAGAAAATGTTGATTGCGTGATGCAGTAGGCAATCAGGATATGGAGCAGATGAGCTGGAAAACTGAGGTGTGGTGTGTTGCAATTGTCACGTGGGTGTAGTAGAGGTTGCAGGATTGATGGTTGATCAGCAGCATTGCGGGAAGAAGGAATAAAGGAGGAAGAAGAAGGTGCAATCGGCGGGAACAGTTTAAAACATGTGAATTGACATTTATGCCCTTTCTGTGTAGTATAAGGAACGGTAGTTATAAAGGCATTCTTGTCATTTTGCCTTCTATTCCCTCTTCTTCTGAAATGTATAAAACGGGTTTGAATGTATGCGTTTAACCCGATTTTGATGAATAAGATTTCTGGAACCAATTCTCTCCAAATATCCGTTTTCCTCTGCTTAGTTTTTCCATTCTCATTCGTAATTCTCATGTTCATTGATTGAGTGTATCAATTTGACATTATATTCAGCTATAACATATAAATCTAGTCCATTGCTTAAAAGTGCTACCTAGTCACACGTAAATCTTGTTGCTAACGAAGCTTTTAGTTGATTTTAGACTTGTGTGACTTGATTGCATTGTTGCTTGGTTTGCGTTGCAATTTTCTTGTATACAAGACATCATCTTCAAGCTAAGCCAAACCACAAAAGGCTAAATCTCAGAGACAAAACTTCTTGGCCGAAACCTAACTAAAAACAGCTGAGGTGCCATTTGTTTTTTGCCACGAAATATCGAGGGAACATATTTGCCAAAGCAAGATTATAAGCTGAATCTTTCAAAAAAAAAGAAAAAGAAAAAAAAGGATCGGACAGCATCAGAACCGAGATCCTCAAACGGAGAGGACAAGCTGCGAATTGTCTTAACTTGTGCGACAAATAAAATTCAGTTGTTGATCGATATTGCTGCCTACAAAGTCCATCATTACATTTTACAAAACCGTGCCCTTATAACCCACAAAGCACCACACCTTTTACTATCTTTATACTTGGATACTTGGCTACTGTAATTAAATCAACAACTTGTGATCAACTTGCATAAGGCTAAAGTTAACTAAAGATTTCCAGGACAACACTTAATTTTATTTGGCTCATCCTTTGACGTAACTTTTGGTTTCTTTTTTCTTCGATTCGTAGAAGGTTAAGTGTGTTAAATTGTCTTGCTACTTGTCTTGATAAATTTGCTTATTAGTTGCTGAAAATTGGTTGATACGTTGGAGAAAAAGGTACATTTGATCATTGGATTGTGATAGACACTTGAAAAGCTTTCTTTGGTTGTATCTAGCTCAAGATTGACCAAAGAAAATGCAAACTTGAGTGACTGTACAACAGAGAAAAGGAACATACATTGATTTTGATTTTCACTAACGTAACGAAATCTCTTTTGTCTTTGTGTTAGTTTTCCCTTTTCTTGTCTTTTTTATTTCGTTTCTGGTGAAAATATGTAGTCGACCAACGCCATAGCTGAGGAGGGAAGGGTTGAAGTGTCTCTTGAAAAGGTGTTGGAGAAATTACAAGAAATCTGTAACAAGGTGGAAGAAGTGTATAAGAGAACCTTGAAACAACAAAGTTCACAAGTTGAAGAGTTGGTTGGCACCATTTGAGGAGTCATGTGTTATGAGCATGACTACAAAGAGGTGGAAAAACACATGATTACCTTTGGAAAATCAAATGGTATTTAGGTAAGAAATTGGTGTTGCAAAGTGCTTAAGTTTCAAAATTATCCACAACATGATAAAGATATTAAAGCACATTACAATGAATTGTTAGTTGAATTATATTATGCTTACATTGAAGAGATTGAAGAATTAAGCATGATTAGATTTATTGCTGAATTAATTAAAGAGATTGCACATGAAATGATGCATTGTAGATATGAATCACTTGAAGATATGTATGAGCATGCAACCAATATTGGGAATCGGATAAAATTTAAGGACATGGATGATTTTTTTGGTAAAATGCATAAGCGTGGAAAAGATGAAATTGTTTCTAAAGAGGAGCATAAAGCTGAAATTGTACCTCAAGTTGATGCTAAAACAAAGCCGAAAGTTGATTTTTTTCCCACATGACTTGAATGAGGTTAATGTTAGTGCATCTAATGGGCATGAATTCCATATGAGGTTAAAGTTAATGCATCTAATGAGCATGAATTCCATGATAGAACAACTGAATTGCATGATGAAATCTTCTTTGAATTGCATGTGAAATCTTTTTTGAATTGCATGAGAAAACAAGTGAACATGAGGATGATTTACATGTTAATGTAGCATCGTCTATTTGTCTTGATTTGTGTGAACCACATGCATTGTGTGAACTTGAATTGAAACCTGAACTTGAACTTGTGTCACATGAATTAGATGATTATTTAAATGATGAATCAGATGCATTTAAGTTGCATGAATCTGAGTGGATAGTTAAGAGTGTTGGATCATTTGTTGTTGAATCTTTTAAAATGTGTGTTGGTCTCCCTAGTCTACATTGTTTTCATAATCCTTTTTGTATGAATCACACACACACGATCTTTAGCATGATCCATTCTCATAGTATGCTTGTTCATAGTATGATTCATGCCATGCTTGCTCATGAGATGTGCCATATCACATTGTCTTGTTTCCCTTTCCAAATATTGGTGACTTGTGACTTTGTTTGCTATAATAAATTGTTGGTCCATGTATTGATTTGACTTTGAATGTTCCTTGCATGATGGATTTTGGTTGCATCCTACACATTCATGTTTGATTGAGAGAAGCATGACTATACACCCTAAACACATCAAGAAGAGGTTTGTATTGATGTAGAATTGTTTTCTAGTGTGTGATAAATCTTTCTTTTGGAAGTTTCACAAGTGTCTCACTTGTGCTTTTTTAATGCATCCTAAGCATGTGAAAGTGAAGATACAATAGAGGTATGACTCTACTCCTTATTTATCTCTATGTCGTCATCCTTTACTTGTTCATGATTCTAGATATGCATGCATTGAGTTAGATTTTATGGTGTATGTCTTTGTGCACCCTAAAGATGTTAGGAGAAAATGTTTATTGCTGTCTAGATATGTCATCATTGAAGTACGTGCTCATCCTAAGCATGTTAGACTTAAATTATGTATGATCATTGCACTTAGTTTGCTTGGATTTGTATCTTACATAGTTTATGAGTCATTTGTAGAGTATCCCTCTTATCCATTTGTGTGTTTATATACGAGGTTGAATCCATTTGAGGAGGGAGGGAATGATGAGATTTACGGAGCCCCAAACATACAAACTTCACAAATAAGGGCCTTGAACATACGAACTCCGGAAACAAGAAGCTTTTACAAAAATAGAAGATATAAACTAAAAAGCTTCTTGTTCAAACATGTACAAGATGAGCTCAGGAATGTTACATGCATGATTTTTCTATGTTTATTGAGGCTATGATCTGATTGTCCAAGTTTTTCAATGCATATTAAAAGATGTAAGGGTGGTGGGAGGGCAGAATGGTCATTTCATGCGTTTGTGTCGTAATGACGAGTCTCGTTGTTTGCGTTGTCTTTTTTTGGTCTAGGATATTTTATAGATCTTTTTATATGTGTTTATAGTGTTAATTGCTGTTTTTGAGTGTTTTCTTAGGCGACAATGCTAAATAAGGAAAGTGGCTTGGAGGATCCCTATTTTTCAGGAAGGCAGTCAGACACCGTTCAGTAGTTTGAATGTACATGTCTAAATGGGTCCAAACCACTTGGAGGTATTAGAAACCTAAATGTGAGACAATTTTCAGGTTTTGCACATTTCCTATTTCGGGATACAAGATGGACCAAAATCGGATGGAAGATGGGAGTCCAGAGTGGAAAGTACTGAATCCCACTTGATGGATACCTTATCTTTGGAAGGCCATATCTCTGCAAAGCAAAGTCCAAATGAGGTGATTCAAGGGCCCAAATTCAAGAAATTTTAATGAGATACAACTTTGTGAAGATTACAAACCCTAATTTGGCGTCTAAAAGCAGGTAAAAGTCAATAACTGATAGTGTGTATTTCAGTACGAGATTTTAGGGATTTGAATTGTACAATCTTTCTTGATTGGCTTTGACTAATATTTCATGTAAATTTGGTTTAGATTGATAGGTAGTGATCTAAGTACTTTGATTGATTAATTCTCTTTTATGAATTAGCAAAAATAATGCCATTTAATGTCCAAGGGGGCGGCTAGGCTAAGTTAGTTTTCAGAATTTCAGAATTTTCAGAAATAAAACTTGTTGTTTTCTTTAGGCAACCATTTGTGGCTTCTTCATTTGTGTGTTTTTCCTTTGGTTTTTCACAAAGTAAAATCAAGGCTGGATCCAATCAAGGTTTTATCAAACCTAGTTGGTGAATCACAATCTAAAGATACGAAACGACGTGTTGGATTGGGAGAGTCAAATTGCTCGACGTATACGTCGTTGACATCTCTTGTCCAAGAAGGTGGTGTTTGCGCCATTGTCCCACGCAAGGGCTGATCTAAAGTGCCTTTTGGAGTTGAAAGAAGTGATCGTGAATTCAATACGATTCAAGATCATATCACGAAATGAGTAGTTTCGTTAATTAGTCCATTTCTGGATACGTTACTGTATACAATGACTCCATTGCCGCTTACAAGCTGAGCTAGGACTGGAGCTGAAGTCAATATTTTCTTTAGATCAACAAAGCCTTGCTCATAGTCAGCAGTCCATTCGAATTTGGTTTTCTTTTGAGTCAGCTGAGTTAGTGGCACAGCAATTCGGGAGAACCCCTCGATGAACTTTCGATAATACCTCGCCAGTCCCAGAAAGCTCCTGACTTCAGTTACATTGGTGGGTCAAGGCCATTCTGTTATGGCTTCAATTTTCTTCGGATTAATGGATATTCATTCCTCGAAGATGACATGGCCCTGAAATGACACACTGCGAAACCAAAATTTGCATTAACTGAATTTAGCGTAGAGCTTCTTCTCTTGCAGTATGCTTAGGACAATCTTCAGATGTTCAGTATGAGTTTCTTCATCGGGCAAATATACCAGGATATTGTCAACAAACACCACTATGAACCTGTCCAACTGGTCTCAAAAAACTATATTAATCAGGTCCATGAATGCTGCTGGTGCATTAGTCAACCCGAATGGCATCATCTGAAACTCATAATGTCCATATCGGGTCCAGAAAGTGGTCTTGGCAACATCCATTTCTTTGATCTTATGTTGATGATATCCAGAATGGAGATCAATCTTACTAAACACCTTAGCACCCTATAAACAAAGGTAATGACTCCTTGATTTCAACAATCGGAACAATCTACAAGGTGCAAAAATTAAAATCTTACCCTCAACTGATTGAACAAATCATCAATCCTAGGCAGTGGGTATCTATTCTTGATGGTTATTTTGCTCAACTCCCGGTATTCAATACATAATCTCATACTACCATCCTTTTTCTGCACGAAGAGCACCGAGGGACCCCAAGGTGAAACACTGGGGCGAATAAACTTCTTATTGATCAATTCTTGTAATTGCTCCTTTAATTCTGTCAACTCGTTTGGGCCATCCGATAGGGTGCTTTCGATATTGGTTCTGCTCCTGGCACAACATTAATTTCAAATTCTACTTCTTGGTCGCGAGGCAAGCCAGGCAGATCATCTGAAAACACATCTGGAAATTCATTGATTACCAGAATGCTATTGAGAGGAGGTATTTTCATTTCATTATTGAGGGCGTACACGAGAATACCCACATCGCCCTTTCTCAATACTTGGCATGCCTGTTCTGCTGTGTGATACACATTTTTCGGGACCTTCTTCAACTTTGAATTTCCTTGGTACACTACTTCTTTGTGGATTGGGTTCTTGATCGTCACTCTCTTTCCTCGATAGTCGATATGAGCATGATTTTTAGATAACCAATCCATGTCTAAGATAATATCAAAGTCTCCTATCTGAATCGAAATCAAAGTTGCGTCGAACTTTTGTCCTTCCATCTCCAGTTTACAGTATCTATATAAGTGGTAAGAAATCATAACCTGATCACTAGCGGCTTGAACATGATATGGTGCGTCTAACCAGGTAGGACAACTGCTAAGGTTCTTACCGAACCTCTTAAATAAGAAAGAGTGGCTGGCGCCACTATCGAATAGTACATTTGCGGGTATGTTATTAACTGATATCGCACCTATCATGGTTCACAAATCATGTACAAAGTTTTCAAATATGCATCTAACTACAATATTTAAACTGTGTATTTAAACATACATGTCATAACATTAGGAGCCTCTTCCACCTCTGCATCTGTCATAACATAAACCCGGGCGTTATCCCACGGACCATCCCTCTGCTGCTGAGCATTCTCTAGAGGCCCCTTATTTTGCTTTGGTAGTCCTTAATCATGTGGCATGTCTTGCCACAGCAGAAACATGCTCCTGACCTCAGATGACACTCGCTAGTATGCTGCTTCTGGCATGAAGGACATCGGGGAACGGCTGGCTGAGGATGTGGTTGATGCCGCTACTGGCGTGGTGGCTGCTAGGGTCGCTGCTAGGCATAGCCAATGTCATACCTCATAATTTTCCCGAGTTTAGCGTTACATAATTAAAACAGATGAAAAATATAATTTTGATAATTATACATGTTGAGGCTTAGTTAAATGAATTTTAGGTGGAAAAACAATTAAAAAGCTGAAATTAGGAAAGTTATGCCCAAAATACCAAAAGGCCCCTCCCCAATTAAATTTTGAGGGAGTTACACCAATTAGCATAACTCCCGTTTAGACTGTCGGTTATGGGGAAAGGAAAAGGGAGAAACGGCTGGAGGAAAGAAGAAGGGAGAAGAGAAGAAAGAGAGAAGAAGGAAGAGAAGGGAAGAAGGAGGAAGAAACTATGGGCAAACCTAGGTCCAATCCATCCCAGAATCCAACCATACCTTCGTAAGATCACTGACATTTCTATACACTTTACGCAATTTTGATTCAATAGGCCCTAATTTCTAGAAGGAGAAAATTGGATCACACATTTGTAATTTTGTTTCGTTTTTGTTAATTGCTCTACTATGTGCTTCTATGCTTGTTTATTGATGAAAGTTGCAATTTTGGGCCAAATTCCAGAAATATTTGCAATCCACTTGATTTAGGATAAATATGCCCTAAAGATGACGTTTTTTTATATGAATTGTTTCTTGGTGATCATCTAGCATGCTTGTTCTTGGTGTATTAGATGGATGGAGTCGGTTTGAGGAAGGTTGATGAGTGTAAAGGGGTTGGCAGCTGATTAAGGGATTGGTTGGAATGTTTTACGGAATTGTTTGAAGGAGTGAATGGGGGGAGGTCTAGAATCCAAGTGACTGAATGTAGTTAAGGTTCCACACGATATCCTGAGTGTTTTCGTAGGTTGGATTCAAGTCTTATTATTGAATTTAGGTGTTCTATATGTTTGAAATGAAGAAGGATTATGGTTGGGTCAAAATTACAGCAAAAATGGGTGAAAAGCTGCAGAAACAGGGACTTGGATCGATTCTGGGAGGACATCGATCGATCCAAGTAGCTCTGGTAGAGTTTCCAAACTTTCTAGAAGACATCAATCGATGAACTGGGGGACATCGATCGATCGATGTCTAGGAAACTGAACTTCGATCGATCAGATGGACCACATCAATTGATCGAAGTCTTAGGGATGCAGAACTGAAACATTCTAGAGGACATCGATTGCTCAGAAATAAGGACATAGATCGATCGAAGTCCAAGGGGCTGAACATCAATCGATCAGAGGGGCACATCGATCGATCAATGTGCTAATTATACAGAAGTTCAGCTGAACTTTTAGAAGTGATAGGGACTAATAAGACAAGTAATTGAGGGACTTTTGTGTAATAATTGGGACTAAGTTATGAGCCTAAGGAGTACCAATGAAGCTTGCCTGACGCATGTTGAGGGAGTAACCTTAGGTGATAAGAAGTAAGGCTAAGTATGAACTTGAAAGGAGGTTGCTAGCTGATAGTGTGTGAACTAATATGAATGAGGTATGTTTGAGGTTTGTGACTCGGTACTCAGTATGTAAAGTATGTGTGCGTGTTGGAAGCTTAATATGATGTGACATGAGCATTTTGCATTACGATATGAACATTTTTGCATTCTGACATGAGTGTTTTTTGCAAAAGGACACGTGTATGTAAAAGAAGACAAGATTATGGCTGCTGGTTGATCGTAGGGTATAAAAGTCACGCCTGCAGTGGTAGGTCATAATAGCATGACATGTGAATCAATGTCAAGGTATAAAGTTCTGTTACGGGGCCCTGGACCTTTTAACATGGGGGATAAAGTTCCGTTTTGCTGTGGATTGATCACCCACAGGTTATAAAGTCTCTGTTAAGTGAAGAATATGTAAGAAGAAATAAGAAAAGTTTGTGAAACGACAAGCATGACATGTTTGTAACAGAAGGCATATGCATAGGTCTTCGTTTGATTCTGTGTATGATTTTGAAGAAATGCATGCATCATATGTCATGAAGCATAAGTTTTGACATGAATGAAACGATGTGTATATATGACCTGTTTTCGTAATATGTTCTTCTCAATGCGTGCTTGATCCTTATCTTTGCTTTGTCTATATTAATTATCTGTCTTTGATGTTTACTTATGACAATGATATTTGCTAACTCGGGCACCTTATTTTGGGCATTGATTTATGTATCGGTCACTCGTCGTGTGTGATTCTGTAAGGTGTATAGACGGGTTACTTGCTAGTTATGTTTTTGCTAAGAATAGATACTTCATCTATTTTCAGGTGAAACCAAGTATGCGATGATATTCGTCGAAGACGACGGAGAGTGGGCCCATTGGGATGATAAATATTGAAGTAAAAAGGCTATCCTAATTCTTTAGTTGATAGATTTTCTGTTGATACTTGCATGGGAGGATATAGTAGTCATTTTCTCTGAACACGTTTCATTTCTACTGCATTACATTCTGTTACACTAATGTTTTATTTTTAAGTTTTACATTTTACAAAGTTTCTGCTGATTAATCTTACGTCATGGATGACGTGTGCTTGATCTACCTTGATGATTCGTAGTTCTCGTAGCAGACTATGCCGGGTGCACTGGTACCAATGCCAGTATCGAGCTGGGTCGCTACAGGTGGTTTCAGAGCCCAGGCTTCAGATCTATCTTGGAAGCTTAGGTTCATGATCTTTTAGTGACTTAAGACAAGATTTTTCCCCTTAAGATTGACCTTAGGTATAAGCGCTAAATGTTTAGGGTCTAAGTATGATCTGGGTTAAGTGTGTGCGAGCGCGTATAACAATTCAATTTTCGTATATCTTTTAATTTCATACCCCACCCACCTTTATTCGTTTGAGCTTTCAGTAATATTCTGTGTTTGCTGATTCCTAATGAAAATGTTGACCTTTTATAGAAAATGCCTACACGGAGAGATAACACCGAAAACTCTGGCAATGGACAGGAGAATCAACCACCTCAGGCTGTACTACGCCAGGTACTCACGGATGCACTGACTGTGATTTCCCATGGGTATGCCTAACAGCAGCAACCTCCGCCACCGCAGCATAATACTCATTTCTTTTATGGAGAGATGAGGAAGGTCAGGGTTCCAGAGTTTGTGGGATGCACTGATACTGAGGAGGCTCAGCATTGGTTAGCTGAGGTAGAGAAATGTTTCCGGCTGGTGCAGGTGCCGGAAGGGATCAAAGAAGATGTGGCTCACGCCCCTTCTAAGTGGTAAGGCAGGTGAATTGTGGGCCAGTTTAGTATTGAAGATGATCCCACCGATCTCTTGGGCACAGTTTTGTGATGCCTTTTTAAAGTACTATGTACCAGAGACAGCAATTTTGGACAAAATCAGGGCATTCAATCAACATTTGCTGATGCGAGACCATAATTTGATCTCCACCTGTTTTGGATATGGTACAGAGTTTCTAGCCACTCAGGTAATTTACCAAGGTGTTTAGTGAATCTCTTTGCCACGAAAGAGTGGCTTGCGCCGCTATTGAAAAGTACGTTAGCATGTATCTTATTTACTAAAATAGCACCTAGGACCATATCAAGTTTCATAGAGGGAGTTAAACACGTAAAGACTGATTCAAATCAGAATTTAAACTTATCCGCCACACTGATCCCTATTCCGATGTACGACTTTGACATTATATTAGGAATGGACTGGTTGGCCAAGTATCACGCTAACATTGATTTCCGATCAAAACTAGTGACAGTTAAGAATGCTAAGATGGAAGAGGTAATTTTCCAAGGTTATGTGGAATGAAAGAAAGTTCCCAAGAAGGTGTATATGTCGGTTTCTCAAGAGTGCAGAGCCTTATGGAAAGGTGCCAAGGGGTTCCTAGTGTATGCGATGGATGCTACTCAAGAGATACCGTCTATCGAACATATTCCGGTGGTCAACGAATTTCTGGATGTATTTTTGAAAGAACTACCAGGAGTGCCACCTCTGAGGAAAGTCGAGTTTGAGATAAATTTAATCCCAGGAGCCAAACCCATTTCTAAAGCCACTTACAGAATGGCTCCGGCAGAATTGAGAGAGATGAAGGAGCAACTTCAAAAGTTATTGGACAAGAAATTTATTCGCCCCAGCGTGTCACCTTGGGGAGCACCTATTTGGTTCGTGAAGAAGAAGGATGGTAGCATGAGGCTCTGTATTAACTATCGAGAGCTGAACAAATTTACCATCAAGAATAAGTACCCACTGCCGCGTATCGAGGATCTATTTGACCAACTCAAGGTAAGTTTTGGTTAAGCATTTTCCTTATATAATTCTGTCGTTCTGATGGGAGGATTTCCCACCTCTGTTCAGGGTGCTAGGATTTTCTCCAAGATTGACCTTTGGTAAGGGTACCACCAGTTGTGGGTGAAGGCTGAAGACATCGCAAAGACAGCCTTCTGTATGAGATATGGACACTACGAGTTCTTAGTGATGCCATTTTGGCAAACGAATTCCCCTGCAGCTTTTATAGACCTTATGAATACCGTTTTTCAAGGACAGCTGCATAGATTTGTTGTCGTATTCATTGAAGATATTCTGGTGTATTCCCCTGACGAGCAAACACATGCAGAGCATCTAAGAATTGTTTTGGGCATTTTGAGGCAGAAGAAACTCTAAGCCAAATTCAGCAAATGTGAGTTTTGGCTGAGGAGTGGGACTTCCCTTGGTCACGTGATATCGGAAGAGGGGATTGTCGTGGATCCAAAGAAAGTGGAAGCTATTATCGAGTGGCCTAGACCCACGAATGTAACTGAAGTGCAAAGTTTCTTGGGTTTAGCTGGTTACTACAGGAAGTTTGTTCAAGGATTTTCAACAATAGAAGTGCCCCTCAGTCGTCTTACCCAAAAGAAGTCCAAGTTTGAGTGGACAGCCGAATGCGAGAAAAGCTTCTCAAAACTCAGGAAGAAGTTTACCACAGCCACAGTATTGGCTCAACCCTCCGGTACTGATGGGTTTTAGATCTATAGTGATGCACCAAAAAATGGTCTAGGCTGTGTTTTGATGCAACACGAACGAGTGATCGCGTATGCCTTAAGGCAGCTAAAACCTTATTAACAAAACTGCCCGACGCATGACCTTGAACTCGCAGCAGTTGTGGTCACTCTGAAGATCTGGCAGCACTACTTATATGGGGAGAAGTGTGCGGTGTTCACCGATCACAAGAGCCTAAAGTACTTGTTCTCCCAGAAGGAGTTAAACATGAGGCAACAAAGATCGTTGGAACTGCTGAAAGACTACGACTTGACCATTCACTACCACCCGGGAAAAGCTAACAAAGTGGCTGATGCTCTAAGCAGAAAATCCAACCATGTACGACAATCACCACTCGAAAGAGAAATGGAAGAATTTGGATTGGATTTGGTGGATTCCACAGTGAATTTTTTGGCTCCTTTGACCATCACACTAACTCAGGCTGATCGGGTGAAAGAGCCTCAAAAGAATGATAAAACTCTGGGTGAGATTGCAAAGAAACTGAAGCATGGTCAGGTTGAGGTATTTCAGGCCAGCAATGACAGGAGCATATGGTTTAGAGGGAGACTATGTGTTCCTGATCTGGATGAGCTCAGAAAAGAAATTTTGTAGGAGGCTCACAGTTCAAAGTTATCGATACATCCTGGTAGCACCAAGATGTACAGAGATCTCAAACAACACTATTGGTGGTCTGGAATGAAGAGGCATATTGCGAAATTCATCAAGAGATGTCTGGTGTGCCAGCAAGTTGAGGCTGAAAACCAACGGACTGGTGGATTACTGATGCCATTGGAGATTCCAGAATGGAAATGGGAACATATCACGATGGATTTTATAGTTGGTTTACCAAAGACGAGAAGTGGGTACGATATGATTTGGGTCGTTATTGATCGGTTAACCAAGTCTGCCTATTTTCTACCCGTCTCGAGTGAAACATCCCTCGATAAGTTGGTAAATCTTTACATAGACAATTTTGTCAGCTTGCACAGCGTTCCAGTGAGTATAGTGTCTGACCAAGACCCACGGTTTACCTCCAAATTCTGGGCAGCACTTCATAGAGGCATGGGTACGGAGTTAAAATTGAATACAACCTATCACTCTCAGACCGATGGACAGTCTAAGCGGACTATTCAGACCCTCGAAGACATGATAAGGGCTTGTGTCCTAGATTTCAAAGGAAGTTGGGATAGAATGGTGAAGTTAATTGAGTTCTCTTAATAGTCACCACAGTGCGATTGACATGGATCCTTTTGAAGCGTTGCATGGATGGAAGTGTAGGTCCCCTGTTTATTGGGACAAAGTTGGTGTGCGGACCATCACCAGACCTGAGCTACTCGAGAAGATGTTAGAAAAGATGAAGATTATTCGAGAAAAATCAAGACGACCAAGGATCATAACAAAAGTTGGGCAGATTCCAAACGATAGCCTTTGGAGATTGACATAAGTGAAAAAGTTTATTTAAGATGAGATTTGGAGTGAAGGGCAAGCTAAGTCCCCGAATCATTGGTCCCTATGAGATCTTGAGAAGGTCGGAGCTTTGGCGTATAGGCTTGCATTGCCCCCAGTGTTGGCGCAAGTCAATAACATCTTCCACGTCTCACAGTTAAAGAAATATGTGACGGACCTGAGCCATGTGCTTGAAGCATAACCGTTGGAGCTCAATGATGATGTTACTTATGAAGAGGTACCGGTGAGGATCCTGGATCGGCAGGAACAAGTGTTAAGGAAGCAAGTGATCCCGTATATAAAGGTCCTGTGGAGTAATCACACAGAACGGGAAGCCACCTAGGAACTTAAAGAGCAGATGCGAGAGAAGTTCCTCAACTTTTCCATTAAGGTACGTAAGTTTCTAGGACGAAAATTCATGTAAGGGGAGTGGAATGCCATACCTTGTAATTTTCTTGAGTTTAGCATTACATAATTAAAACAGATCAAAAATACAATTTTGATAATTATACATGTTTATGAGGCGTAGTTAAATGAATTTTAGGTGGAAAAATAATTAAAAAGCTGAAATTAGGAAAATTAGGCCCAAAATACCAAAATCGCCCCTCCCTAATTAAATGTTGAGGGAGTTGCGCCAATTAGCATAACTCTCCTTTAGGCAGTAGGTTATAGGGAAAGGAAAAGGGGAGAAACGACTGGAGGAAAGAAGAAGGTAGAAGAGAAGAAAGAAAGAAGAAGGAAGAGAAGGGAAGAAGGAGGAAGGAACCGCGGCCAAACCTAGGTCCAATCCATCCCAGAATCCAACCATACCCTCGTAAGATCATTTAGATTTGAAGGCAACTGACCTTTCTATAAGCTTTAGGAAATTTTGATTTCATAGGCCCTAATTTTTTAGAAAGAGAAAATTGGATCACACATTTGTAATTTCGTTCCGTTCATGTTAATTGCTCTTGCAAGTTTGGGTCAAATTCCAGAAATATTTGCAATCCACTTGATTTAGGATAAATATGCCCTAAAGATGTCGTTTTTGATGTTAATTGTTTCTTGGTGATCGCCTAGCATGCTTGTTGTTGGTGTCTTAGATGGTGGAGTAGGTTTGATGAAGGTTGACTAGTGTAAAGGGGTTGGCGGCTGATTAAGGGATTGGTTGGAAGGTTTCGCGGAATTGTTTGAAGGAGTGAATGGGGGGAAAGTCTAGAATCCAAGTCATTGAATTTAGTTAAGGTTCCACACGATATCATGAGTGTATATGTAGGTTGGATTCAGGTCTTAAAATTGAATTTAGGTGTTCTATAAGTTTGAAATGAAGAAGGATTATGGTTGGGTCGAAATTGCAGCAAAAATGGGCGAAAAGTTGCAGAAACAGGGACTTGGATCGATCCTGGAAGGACATTGATCGATCCAAGTGGCCCTGGTAGAGTTTCCAAAATTTCTGGAAGGCATTAGTCGATTAACTGGGGAACATCAATCGATGTCCAGGAAACTAAAAATCGATCGATCAGAAGGACCACATCGATCGATCGAAGTCTTAGAGATGCGGAATCAAAACTTTCTAGAGGGCATCGATTGCTCAGAAATAAGGACATCGATCGATCGAAGTCCAAGGGGCTGAACATCGATCGATCAAGGTTCTACAGAATTTAAGCTGAATTTTAGAAGCGACAGGGACTGATATGAAAAGTAATTGAGGGACTTTTGTGTGATAATTGGGACTAAGGTATGAGCCTAAGGAGTACCAATGAAGTTTGACTGACGCATGTTGAGGGAGTAACCTTAAGTGAGAAGGAATAAGTCTAAGTATGAACTTGAAAGGAGGTTGCTAGCTGATTGTGGGTGAACAAACACGAGTGAGGTATGTTTGAGGTTTGTGACTCGGTACTCAGTATGTAATGTGTGTGTGCGTGTTTAGAAGCTTAATATGAGGTGACATGAGCATTTTATCACGACATGAACCTTTTTGCATTCTGGCATAAGTTTTGTTTTGCGAAAGGACACATGTGTGTAAAAGAAGACCAGATTATGGCTGCTTGTTGATCGCATAGTATAAAAGCGTGACCTATAAATCAACAACAGGGTATAAAGTTCTGTTATGGGGCCGTGGACCTTTTAGCACGGGGTATAAAATTCCATTTTGCTGTGGATTGATCACCCACAAGGTATAAAGTCTCTGCTAAGTGAAGAATATGAAAAGAAGAAATAAGAAAAGTTTGTGAAACGACACGCATAACATGTTTGTAAAAGAAGGCATATGCATGGGTCTTCGTTTGATTCAATGTATGATTTTAAGAAATGCATGCATTATGTGGCACGAAGCATAAGTTTTGACATGAATGAAATGATGTGTGTATATGACCTTATTTCGTAATATGTTCTTCTCGATGCGTGCTTGATCCTTATCTTTGCTTCGTCTATATGACTTATTTGTTTTTGATGTTTACTTTTGAAGATGATATTTGCCAACCCGAGCATCTTATTTTGGCATTGTTTTATGTGTCAGTCACTTGTCATTTGTGATTCCGTAAGGTGTATAGACGAGTTACTTGCTAGCGATGTTTTCGCTAAGAATAGATACTTCATCTCTTTTCAGGTGGAACCGAGTATGAGATGATAGATGTAGAAGACGACGGAGAGTGGGCCCATTGGGATGATAGACATTGAAGTAAAAAGGCTATGATGATTCTTTAGTTGATGGATTTTTTGTTGATACTTGCATTGGAGGATAGTAGTCATTTTGCCCGAATACGTTTCATTTCCGCTGTATTACATTTTGTTACACTAATGTTTTATTTTTAAGTTTTAAATTTTACGACATTTCCGCTGATTTATTTTACGTCATGGATCACGTGTGCTTGATCTGCTTTAACACTATAGCAGACTATGACGGGTGCATTGGTACCAATGTTGGTATCGGGCGAGGGCACTACAGGTGGTATAAGAGCCCAGGTTCCAACTAGCATCATTTTAATTCCGCTGTGTTTTAAATTGGAGTATTATTGTTATCCAAGTTTTAAATCGTCACGACGTTTCTGCTGATTCATCCCACGTCATGGATGATGTATGCTTGATATGCTTTGACGCTTCGTAGTTCTCGTAGTAGGCTACGGTGGATGCACCGGTACTGATGACGGCATCGGGCTGGGGCGCTACATGCGTGACCTCCTGGTGCGTATCCCCTGGGCGCCTGAGCCTGCGGTGGGGGTGCGTAGTACTGGTATGGTGGTACCGGCCCTTGTGGTGGTAGTACCTGCTCCTGCGGAGGCAGTGGCATCGGTCTGTCTCTGCGAGGTCTCTCACGAGTCGGCTAGACATCCTATTAAAACATACACATCGATTTAAAGATCGTGAGTATAAGTATGAACAGAAAATTCCTGTGGAAGTCATAAATCTCTTATATCCGGAATTTGTTTAAGGCTGGACTAATTGTTAAGGGTTCACTATGTTTGTTAAAATGCCACAATGAAAACTGGTTGGCTAAACGATTAATCTAATACTTACTCAGGGGCAGTGTTCATCAGAAGGCGGGTATCCTAACATCCATTCTAAATTCCTAGACTAAAGCCAAAGCACTACGTCTATGATCATAACTTACGTTTAAGATCGTAACTTAGGTTCTAAGGCTTTGTTTAAGCTATGCTTTCGCCATAGATCTGAAACCTGGGCTCTGATAACAACTGTGGCGTCCCGTCCTAGACTATATCTACAAAACAGTTCGCCCACCGTACTCTGCTACGAGAAGTACAAGGCGTCGATACCATTCATAAGCGAATCTCACCTGATACATAGATCAGTATAGCGGAAGCATAAAAACTTAAACATAAAAAGGTTCAGCAGATACATTATCCAAAAAGAGTACATAATAATCCAACAGAAACTAGAAATCCATGGTATAATCATCCATCATAAAGTAAGGTCATCATCCTGAGGCCTACCTTGCTCGCTCACTGCTCATCTCTCCTCGGCTCATCCTCGATATACTCACCCTCAAAAGTACTGTCTTTTGCAAAGTTTATATATAAACAACGGTTAGACGATATATAAATCAACTAGCAAGTCCAACCTTTGGATCCGCCATGCCGGATCTGGCAAGATGAGACATGACAGAAAAAAATAAGAACATACATAACTTTTCATGTCTCAATATCAAAAAATAATTAACATTACACATAACAACAATTAAATCAACAAGATATTCATACTATCATCACATACGGAAACAAAATCTATTCTACCTACTCCCGTAAGAGTTTAACCGGAACATATTCATTCCCAACTTATGAATTCCCGTTTCATTCTAGTCAACAAGATTCCATACTTCCTTAATTGTCCCTCCCAGCACGATCATCATCTTGTTTTCTACCCATAAGATCAACATTTTTCCTTATCTTGAATTTAAAAGTCTTCTTTAGTTATAACTTAAAATTGACTAAAACCTGATCTTGAAAATGCATGACATGAATTTTCTTAAGTATGCAAAATATGACAGAACATATGATGGCCATCTCCACATAAGAACGATACCAACGACATACGGAATAATCCCCCATATAGTCATAAGTGCAAATATGGCTTCCTTTGGTCAACCAAGGTATTATGCCATATGTACATATCACTAACGCTGACGTAATGCCCAAGCTCCCTTAGTTCCAACCCAGGTGTTACACTTGGCTTATAAACATAAACTTATCAGAACATAAGTTATGCCCATGACATCAACCACCCTGGTCTTGGTGTCATGACGGCCGCCAATATGTCGAACACGAAGTAATCACAACATATAAGAACATAACATGTCCTGGAATTAGCAGTTTCGTTGATAAGTTCGTTACGTGGCCTTAACTTTCTTTTGAAAACATGCTTTTCATAACATGACATCAAAAACATAAGCTTTATACTTGATGCAAATGAAACCTTTCTTGATTTCGTAAATTTTAAAAACTTCAGTTTATCTTTAAAACCATGGAATGTGATGCAAAATATTTTAGTCATGAGTTCATCAATTCGTCAAGTGTCCATTTAGTCTCTTTAGATGTATTCAACTTAGGCTTAGCGAATTCTACAATTTATTTCCTCAAATATACCCAATAAATTGTTAAATCCCTATTTTGCCCTCTTTCCTTTGGGCTTTCGGCCAATGCCCCAAAACAACCCCTATTTGGGCTAAATTCATATATATCCATATCTTGAAACCCACCTTGCATTTTCATCCTAAAATAATAGCAAAATCATTAATTATATCAAAGAATTCAAAACTTATCATAATAACATAACCTAAGACATAACATATCACTTACGTACAAGACTATAATTTTTCACATAACATACATAATACATATAATGGAATTGTAGTTAAAATGAAGCAAGTGAGGTGTGTCACACCCCACCCCAAAACCGTGGGGTAGGACACCCCCTCAAAATACTTCAATTTCTTTTAATCATTTGCTCCTTGACTAGTTTTATAATTCATATGCTAATTTTATCATTCAAAGTGATGATGCTCATATGGTCATAAATATGCATGATGATCATAAACTTGTATCAAATTATCTATTATGAACATGCTCTTTTATTTATCAAAACTACATGCCTGAAGGTCAAAACACCAAGAAAACATAATGGTTGAAAGAGAGCATGTTAACATGCCTTCTTTGGTCTTCAAATGCAAGATTAAACAACTTTAAATAGGTGAAGAATCTTGCTCAAATAGATTGATAAAAACAGCCTCATTTTGTCTGAGTTTTTTTATATAAAACTTGGAAGAAAAGTGATGGTCATCATACATATAAAAATGAAATTCAAGAACTTACTTTAATGTAATGTCTTGTTTCAAAGCTAATCAAAACTATAATATGTCATCAAAATGGAGAGTAAAATATAACAAATATTTAGGATGATCATTTCATAGAGAAGATGTTCAAAATAGAGCAAAAAGTCTACTTTCCAAGGACATGCAACATACTTTTGCTAAGAATCAAGACTATGTTCAAGTGGCACACATGCATGTACATATAAGACATGAATTCAAAAACATCTTAACATGCATAATCATAATATTTAAAGTTCAAGTCTCTAATCATAACTCTTATTATAAAACACAAGATTTAATATTCCACTACACATGCAAATATAATCTTTATAGTATTATGATAAGAAAAGAACTTGAAGCTAGTCTTGAATGATCCTATTTTATATGAACATAATTTCATAGCTTTCAAAATAACATGGATGATCTAAGCGTAGGACTTGCCTTATGAGTCTTGATTTGAGCTTGTTTTTGGACTAAACGTGAAGATTTCAACCTCCTTTCCCACTCCTTGGGGGAACAATTTTGGGCGTGGGGTAGGGGAGTGAGAAATTCAAACTTAGGAAGGATGAGACATAAGGATTTCAAGAACGTTTTATAAAAATGCATACCTTTTCTTGATTTAGGTTGTGTCCTTGGATGAGATTTATAATTGCTCTAACCTTGAAGAGTTTTCTTCACCTCTTCTTGGTCTACATGCCATATGGTTTTGGGGTTGGAGGAGAAGGATGAGTTGAGCTAATTTGAAAAGAAACTTGTTAGAAGAGCATCTATTAAATCTTACCTTGAATAGTTGAAAGAAAGTTGAGCTCCTTGGTTCACTTGAGCTTGGAGAAATTTTTCTTCCTTCACTCCTAAGGGGTATGGTTGGAATCTTCAAAGGAGAAATGGATTTTTCTTGAAATTAAGTTGTGGTGGTATGATGATGTGGTTGGGAACACTTAATGCAAGATGGTTCTTCCTTCCCTCACTTCCTTAAAAAATGCCTAAGACAAGGAGAGGAAGAATGCATGTGGCTTGCTTAAAGAACTTAGCTTGAAAGGTTGAATGGAGGACATGATGGAGGCTAAAGGTAGGCTTCTTACATACTCAAGAAAGGGCATGTGAAAAGGAGGTCATGATGGAGGCTAAAGGTAGGTTTCTTACATACTCAAGAAAGGGCATGTGAAGGTGAAGCCTTTGTAAGACCCTTGGCCAATGCATGTAAGTGGAGTTCTTACATGTTTTGCATGCTTGGAAGATAAAAAAATATTTTGGGAGGTCCAAGAAAAAGGGCTGATTTTTGGGAAGGGTTGGGAGGGGTATGTTAGACATTTTACCATGTTCTATAGTTTTTTAATTTTGTATGTCCAATTTTGTCTTATTTTATCTTGAATATAAGTTTTAACATAGTGAAGTATTTATACATGTATACATAAATTTCAATAATTTACTATATTGTTAGTGGTTACATAATTATGGACTCAATTTAACCAAGGTATGCACTTAATATATATAGTTATATAGTGATGTACATTATTTAATTGGGTAACAAATTCATAATGGTAACCTAGCCATGGGCTAAATTTTCATTAAGGTGTGGGTTTAACATATTATTTTATGATTTTGTGATCTATTTTCTCATTACAGAGAGCAGGTATTCATGGCCTTACAAAGGCTCGGTTTTCAAAAACATTCGTATACAAATCTAAATTTGCACTAGAAGAAAAGAATTTAGCCACTATTATGGTTGAAACATAAGAGGAATCATAAAGCTAAGGTACTTAAACAAAGGTAGTTGCTCCCAAACTCCACTAGAATCAAATACAAATATGGTAAAGGATATGACTAGCAAGGTTGAAAGAAACTTAAACAAAAAGTAAGGACTTTCTTTTATTTCCAAGCTCTTTATGAAATCGTGTTGCCTTTTTTAACATGCTTTCCATGCATCCAAACATGCACTAAAAGGTTACTAAGCACAACAACAAAGAATATAGGGCTCATTAAAATATTTGAATTCGTCATTGTACTATATGTTTCATGTTAGACCAATCGCCACCAAACTATTTCCATTCAAAAAGAAATTCCAACTAATAGAAAAACTTGCTCTTTAGAGACATGTTTGAAAACTTAAAAAATATCAAATACCAGCATATACTTCAATAACTAGTCCATCGCTCCAAACTCTTATACATGCATACCTAAGCTCCTGGATCAAACACATTAATAACTCAAATGAACTCAAATAATACAGATCATGAATTTCGGAAAGAGAGTTTCTACTGGATTTACACAACTTTTACCAACACTCAGTGAAAGAATACTTTATGATAGACACATTCATTAATGGCTTATCATTGTTGTGTAGTACTTTCATTTGAACCTTTTGAATCTGCAACAAAAGTAGCTCATACACAAACAATTATAGTAATGGATTAGACAATAAAAGCATAAACATGATGCTTGTTTCATGTACCTATTACCTTCTGTATACACTTACAACCATAGATTCTTTTTGTGCAATTCCAGCTTCATTCTCATGCAAACTCTCAATTACATTAGGCACATTCATAGATACATGAACAAATGTTTTATTAAAATTGTCATCTTTTTTTCCTTGTAATTCATCTACTACCTTATGCACATCATGGTAAAAGGCATGCAAATCATGATCAAGAATAATAAGTCATTCGAAAATTTGTGCTCATCATTCAAAACTTTAGCATCATGTATGTAAGAGTTCAAATGAGTCTTTTGTTCTTAAGATCTTGCATTTGAAGTAATAGTTATTGTATATCTTTCTTTTTATCACATTTTAACTTCTTTTCATATAGGTTTGCAAGAGAATGCATGTGATCAAACTCTTTAATTCTCACATTGTCCATTTGGTCACCAATTTTCTTTTTATCACATTTTAACTTCTTTTCATATAGGTTTGCAAGAGAATGCATGTGATCAAACTCTTTAATTCTCACATTGTCCATTTGGTCACCAATATTCTTATTCAATCCAACTATAATTCTCATCATCGTCATTCCTCATGCTCCTTGACATAAACGTTATGTAGACCAATCTATTTTCACATTGTAATATTCTACTACAGCTAGATGTTCTTGAGAAAGATATTGATACCTTGGAACGACAATGACTTACCCATAAGTCTTGAGAAAGAATTAATTGTTTTATGCGCTCTCTCACTTCCTCAATATTGCCTTGGAAGCAGTTAACTATCTAAATTGTTTTAACCACTTTATCATCTTCATCGGGTTGACAAGAAGCTGTTGCATGTCTCATTATATTTTGATATATTATAAGTGCTCCAATTTGATTTGAAAAGACAGAATTAGCCATCACTTAACCTCTAAAATCAAATAGTCAGTCAAAGAAAAAAATAGCATAAAGACAAAAGAAATGATTAAGTTAGTAAAAAATCAAAATCTTTGTTTTCTACCTTTCCACACTCGTATATAGATTCACTCAACAATTGACATTTACGTCCTCTCAGAAAGTCTCACCACCCAAAAGCCTTTTGCCTCTCAACTTATTTTCAAGTGTTCAAATCAATTGAAATAATAAAAAAAAGCAAGTTGAATCTGATTCTCAAGACTATTATAACGTCTTCTTCTCCTCTTTTCTTGAAGATTCTTACGCTGCAACAAGGTTAGACTCAAAACCACACAAGTATTTATGCAAGAAAGAATTCAAAGGAAACAAAAAAAATGATAGCATGTAGTATGGCTGAATTCAATACTAAGGGGTTGCTTTGACAACTCTTAGTTTAAATAACCAAATGCTAAGCTAATTATCATCATAAATATACTCAAGAATGAGTGCAAAAATGTTAGAATGAGTATGTGAAGCTTAGGTTCATTTTAGACTCAAATAATTTGTTTCCCGAACTTTCTTCTTCTTTCTTGAAGTTTCTAAAGTGGATGACTTTGGGCCATAAGAAGTCGGCTAGGACATACTGTTGACCGAGTGAATCTTTTCCCCTTATTTTTTTTAAAGGGGCTGACAAAGCTTTCCATTTTTAACAAAAGAATTTGACTTCCTTTAAAGTGATGAGGTCGACCAATAGGATAGAAAGAAGTTTATTTGTCTACTGAAGTCCAAAAGAAGTAGATTTAGGGTTTTTTCCTTTGTAGGCTCTCGGTTTTCGAGGTTGCTACAATGGATGAAGATTTTGACCAAAGGGATAGCAAGGGCATGAATGTTTTCCACGAAAATTTCTCAAGCAATTCAAACAATTATAAACCACGATAACCAAACAACCTAAGGTGCCTAAGTTCAACAAAATTAAGATAAAAGGTAATGTTTTTATGAACAAAAACAAGGTTGCCCACATTCAAGACTTGAATAATAAACCTTAGTTCATACAAGTCTAAATTACACGTAGAAAAACCAAAAGAAGTTGCAAGATTTAATCAAACACGTTCATGAGTGATTCCTTAACACCATATTCAATCAAAGATAATTTTTAAGAATTTCGATGTAACGTTCAAGAACCCTAATTTTCGGCCAAGATAAAGTATATGAAGCAAGATGAATTCAAAACAGCAAGAACACAAACCAAAAAAGATGAAGAAAAACAAGGAAGAACTTTTGTCGACTTTTTGTTCTGGCCGCTGGGCACACAAACTGAGGGCAACAACTTTTTTTTATTTTTTTGACCTGGACAGAAACTGAGGCTGCTGGACTCACAAATGCACAGCAGTTGAAAATTACGTTTTTTTTTAAAATCGGCTAACGTTTCAGAGAAGGACACACAATGTTAAGATATAAGATTGTTTTGATGATGAAAAGATGTTTTGAATAAGCTAAATTTATGTTTGAGACTTGATGCAAAATGAGAAAATTACACAATGTCAAAAATGGTTGAGATTGGAACTCACTGTCCAACATCGATCTCTCAGACTGGGGACATCGATCGATCGATGTCACTTCTTTCAGCCTCTGACTTCGATCAATCGATGTCATGCAGAAACCTTTCTGTCCCACATCGATCTCTCAACCTGGGGACATGATCGATCGATGTCACTTCAGTCTCTCCTCAGGGAGACTTCGATTGATCGATGTCAGGTAGAATACTTTCCGTCCAACATTGATCTCTCAGTCCAGGGGACATCGATCGATCGAAGTGACATCAGTTTCTCCAAGGGGGACTTCGATCGATCGATGTCAGCATTTTCAAAAACTGCAAAGTTTCTGGAGGACATCGATCTCTCACCCCAGACACTTCAATCGATCGATGTCCCCCAGAATTCAAAATTTTTTTAACGTTGGAACAAAATCAAAGGGAGATTCATGGTATTTTCTCTATCCAATCTTGCTCAAATTTCTTGTAGACTTTACTCCAACATACTACATGCTTCCTTGACTATTGTACCCATATCTAAGCAATCCTAGGTTGGCTATTGAGGATTAAATCACTCCGTAGGGTGGCTAAAGACTATTTGGGAATTATCTTGACATTTGGTGTAGTTGAAGACATGGTGGAGACCTCAAAAACGTGGTGAACTTCAGCTATAAATGGGAGAAGCTTGGATGAGGCAAATACACACTTTCACCATCATCTAGCTTCATTATTCATTGTTGTATAGTTCTCTCACATTTGTAAATTTGCTCAAAGCTTGTTAAGCTTTTTTTGTTCTTTATTGTTGTATATTGAGAGATAGAGAGTCTAGCACAAGAGGAACCATAAATATTTGATCTGTTGCTTGTGCTTAGACTAGTGAGAAAGTGCGAACCTTGCTATTTCCTTCAACCCACTGTGAGAAAGTTCTTGAGTGAACTTTGTTGAAGTTGTGAGGTAGCAAAAAAGTTGTTCTTGCTAGAGTTGTTGTTGTTGTAGTTGCACAAGTGTATTTTATGCAAGACGTTTCTGTTGTTGTTGTTGCTTACACTATGTAAGTGTTGTTGTGGTTGTTCTTATTGTCTCTAGTAAGAAGAGTAGTTGTTGAAAATCCACTTCGGCAACAAAGTGGTAGTGGAGTAGAATCATTTACGATTCGAACCACTCTATATCCGGTGTATTCATTCATTGTTTCTCACCTCCCATTCTTGCTTTGATTTTGAATTTCTTTTGAGTTGAGCCAAACAAGAAAATTCCGCAAAAAGTACCAAACACTCTATTCACCCACTCTCTAGAGTGTGTTTCGGACCTAACAATTGGTATCAGAGCCTAACCTTGATTGCTTGGCCTTTCTTTGCAAGTAGCAAGGTTAAAGATCATGGCAATGCCAACCTCAACCTCTTCATCTCACACTTCATCTCCCAAGCCTACTACATCTTAGAAAATAAGAGCTTGCATGATAAGAACATTTTGATATTTCAAGAGCATGACATCATACTCACCATGCATAAAACCGTAGCTCTTGAAAATGTAGAAATTAGGAAAGAATGTGAGAAACTAAGGTTAGATTTACAAAGACTAACAAACGGTAAAAATAATTTAGACAAACTACTTGGAAATCAA
>AP025048.1:34684262-34728792 GCA_036186865.1 Eustoma russellianum | reverse complement strand
GCACAACTACTTTGGATGATCAACACATTAAATGATTACAATGTTTTAGTTTGATAAAGTCTCCATATTATGTGACAACACTTCAGCCATAAGTATAGCACTCAATCCGGTTCACCATAGTAGGACAAAACATATAGAAGTAATGCATCATTTTATAAGGGATTGTATTCAAAAAGGATTGGTATGTGTTCAATTTGTTCTAACCAATGACCAACTAGCGGATATATTCACAAAATCCCTTCCAACTGAGACATTCGAATCAATTAGAACAATATTAGGGATGATAAACAATGGTTAAAGGCTCAAAACTGTCAAAAAGGCAGTTTCTAGAACACATCGATCGATCTATGTAGAGTCTCAGAGACTGATGTAAAACAGACATCGATCGATCGAAGTCCCAGACATCGATCGATTGATGTCAGCGGGACAGGCAATTAAAAGCTACGACCCCTTTCCTCTTCTTCACTTTTCCTCTCTTCCAAATGAAAATCCCTAATTTCCTCTCACTCCAAACACCAACAATCCCTCTTTTACACTCAAAATTCTTGAAAAGTTTCGAATTCTTGTTACAAATCCGACCTCTATTCACAAAGTCTCATCATTTTCATCTCCATTTTCAAAAAAAAAAATCAAACCCTAACACTTCAATGGCACCAAGAACGAAGCACACAGCAAAAAAGGCAAAGAACATCTCAGGAAGAGGCAAGTGAGCCACAACAATCACATCCTCAAGTGCCAATAGGGTCTAGGACGCATGGGTTGAGGAAGAAGGCCACTTCCTCTCATGAAGCCACGTTGAGTGAGACAAGGGGGAGGCTCAATCTAAACAACTTTCCATGGCTCAAATCTGGGGAATACAAGGATGCCTTGAAAGAGCTTACAGGCACAAGTAAATTTGCATACATTTCTTTTAGAGCCCAACTGCTATTTATTGAATGGGAGAACAAGAAGAGGTCTACCATTCCATTGAAATTGCTCAAAATTGAGGACATTTTGAGCAATGAGGAATTAAAACCAATCATTGATTGGTTTGATAATCAAAAATGGAGACCTGTTTGGGAGGTCTCTCAAATGACCAATATGTCTACCCGTTACACTAGAATGTTTTATGCCAATATGTGGGTAGAATACAGAAATGGAGTGCCTTATGCTTTAAATTCGATAATAGATTGTCAGTTGTTGATGTTTAGTTCTAAGAACATCAATGAATTGCTTGAACTTCCTGATGAGGGTTGGGAAGACTTTGACCCCTGGAGGTGGGATACCTATAAGTACCAAATCTCTGAGGATGAGGTCAAAACATTTCTTGGATTTCACCCACCAAAAACACAAATGACGTGCCTTTGGTGTATAGAGTGTTGCTTGCCGTTGTCACTTTTTGTGTCAATGGTAAATCGGCTAAACTCCCGAGCAGCTTAGATTTTTACATTGCTTACCGTATTGCTATGAAGGAGAATGTGAACTTAGGGGAAATTGTGTTTGCCAATATGATGGAAGCCGTAACAAAGAAATCCAAAGAGTTTCCATATAGCAATCTCATCTATAGATTACTCAAGAAGGCTAATGTAGAGTTGGATGAGGAATACACTTAACAGATATACAACAAGGATTATTACACCAAGGCAAACATCCAACAAATACAAAAGTCCCGAGAAGAGACACAAAGGCGGGGTGGTCAACATGATCTAGAAGAAGAAGAAGCTGAAGATGTTCCACCCGAAGATCCTATTCCTCCACTATCACCCACTGAACCTCCCACTCAAACCTCACCTCTCCCTCAAACACAATCGCCCCCACAACCAAGCTCAACCTCCCAAGTGGACAAAGGCAAAGCTCCAATGGCGGAAGCTAGTGATTCAGAGGAGGAGTTTGATGCGGAGGCCGAAATCGAGGAAATCAACCGTACACTTGGTCAATGGGGGGAGGACTTGACCAAGGAAGCCATGCGCATTGATGATTTGGAAAAAGAAAATGCAAAACGCAAATCTCACAAAGAGGGTCAAGACTTTAGAAACAGAGTTGAATGCACAAAAGACCAAGTACCAAAAATTGAAGACAAAGCTCAAGGTCGCCCTCTCTGGATTATGTTTCTCTTCTGATGAAGAATAGTTCTCATATATTTCCCATTCCCCTCGTAGCTATAGAATTAGCTTAGAAGTTGAGATTACTCATGTATCTCATAAACCTCTTATTTGCTTAATGATATTTCAATTCTATATTTTCGTGTCTCTTATATTTTTTTTGATGTTTTCAAAAAGAGGGGAGAAGTTGCTGTCAGCTGTCTTAATATGTCGGTATGGTTTTGGTTTAAGTTGTCTTTAGTTGGCTGTCTTAATATGTTGGTATGGTTTTAGTTTAAGTTGTCTTAAGTTGGTTGTTGTCTTGATATGTTGGTATGGTTTTGGTTGTTGTCTTGATATGTTGTTGTCTTGATATGTTAGTATGGCATGGTTTAGTTTGTTGATGGCTTAAGCCTTGGTGTTTTGCATAACATAGCTTGGTTTGAGAAGTTGGATTTGGCATGGCATGGCATGAAGTTTCTTGATATGCTTGTGTAAAATGATTGATAGTCATTTTTACTTTGGTATGCTATCTCACATATTGAAAAGATGAAAATCTAAAATTTGGTGCATGGGTTGAGGGGGAGCATTTTGGTATTGACATCATATTTATTGATTTTGGGTAGATACATGTTGAGGGGGAGTTTTTGATGTGTTCATATGATGAGAGAGCATGAACTAAGGGGGAGTTGTAAAATATCAAGTTTTGATGTAAATGTATCAAGTAAAAACATCTTTTGAATCGTGGTTTTGAAATCATCAAAAAAGGGGATATTGTTAAGATATAAGATTGTTTTGATGATGAAAAGATGTTTGAATAAGTTAAATTTATGCTTGAGACTTGATGCAAATGAGAAAATTACACAATGTCAAAAATGGTTGAGATTGAAACTCACTGTCCAACATCGATCTCTCAGACTGGGGACATCAATCGATCGATGTCACTTCAGCCTCTGACTTCGATCGATCGATGTCAGGCAGAAACCTTTCTGTCAAACATCGATTTCTCAACCTGGGGACATCGATCGATCGATGTCACTTCAGTCTCTCCCCAGGGAGACTTCGATTGATCGATGTCAGGCAAAATACTTTCTGCCCAACATCGATCTCTCAGTCCAGAGGACATCGATCGATCAAAGTGACATCAGTTTCTCTAAGGGGGACTTCGATTGATCGATGTCAGCAGTTTCAAAAACTGCAAAGTTTTTGGAGGACATCGATCTCTCACCCCAGACACTTCAATCGATCGATGTCCCCCAGAATTCAATATTTTTTGAACGTTGGAACAAAATCAAAGGGAGATTCATGGTATTTTCTCTATCCAATCTTGCTCAAATTTCTTGTAGACTTTACTCCAACATACTACATGCTTCCTTGACTATTGTATCCATATCTAAGCAATCCTAGGTTGGCTATTGAGGATTAAATCACTCCGTAGGGTGGCTAAAGACTATTTGGGAATTATCTTGATATTTGGTGTAGTTGAAGACATGGTGGAGACCTCAAAAACATGGTGAACTTCAGCTATAAATGGGAGAAGCTTGGATGAGGCAAATACACACTTTCACCATCATCTAGCTTCATTATTCATTGGTGTATAGTTCTCTCACATTTGTAAAATTGTTTAAAGCTTGCTAAACTTTTCTTTGTTCTTCATTGCTGTATATTGAGAGATAGAGTCTAGCACAAGCGGAACCATAAATATTTGATCTCTTTCTTGTCCTTAGACTAGTGCGAAAGTGTGAACCTTACTATTTCCTTCAACCCACTGTGTGAAAGTTCTTGAGGGAACTTTGTTGAAGTTGTGAGGTAGCAAGAAGTTGTTCTTGCTAGAGTTGTTGTTGATGTAGTTGCACAGGTGTATTTTGTTCAAGAAGTTGCTGTTTTTGTTGCTTACACTAAGGTGTTAGTGTAAGTGTTGCTGTGGTTGTTTTTATTGTCTTTAATAAGAAGAGTAGTTGTTGAAAATCCACTTTGACAACAAAGTGGTAGTGGAGTAGAATCATTTACGATTCGAACCACTCTGTATCCGGTGTATTCATTCATTGATTCTTACCTCCCATTCTTGCTTTGATTTTGAATTTCTTTTGAGTTGAGTCAAACAAGAAAATTCCACAAAAAACACCAAACACTCTATTCACCCCCCCTCTAAAGTGTGTTTTGGACCTAACACACAAATCTTGTTTGAAGGTAGCTCTGATACCATGTTGGTGTGTATTTGCAGAACGTAGCTTCACAACAAACCTTGTAAGACCCAATATTTATTAACATTGAGCAATCCTCGCTTGATCAAAAATCTTTGAGTCAAGAACCTTGGTAGACCCTTGGAAAAATTCTTGAACAACCCAGATATGAATTCAGACCACAATTCCTCTTTAAAGAATTGTTTGAATTCAAAACATCAAAGTTTCATTGAACAAATTTTAAATTGAAGCACACACGGATACTCAGTATAAAGACTCGGTTTTCTCAACTTTTATTCATGAAAGGCTTATGTAAACTTAATCTAATTAAGACTTTAAAAACTTAACTAACAAGAAATGAACTTGTTTATCTATTAAAAGAGATAGCCTAAGATTCATTAAAAAACAGAATAAAACTTGTCCCTAATGGGTGCAATGGCCAATGGCTCAAAGTGTGGCTCCCAAAACCCAATTACACTTAAAATCTAACTAGCATGCAGAAACATTTTAGTCTGGCCCACCCTCCTTCTATATTCTTGTTAGGCTTTTTGGACTTCAATTATATTAATCCAACGAGCCTTTTGTGGTATTGCAAAGGCTCGGTCCTTGATGGCGCATCAGATGCCGAATAATATTTATACCATGGGAGTAAACAAGAGGAGCATGCTTCGGCACCCCAGCATTTGGTGCCATTGAAGCAGCGCTATGTACGTCTGCGCCTTAAACGAGCTAGTGCTTGCGTTCTCTATTTAGTTTCTGTTAAGATGTTAGAAACAAACTGGTATCAGTACAGAATCAAACGAATGCGTCTTAAAAATTGTTGGGAATAATTCAAGTCAGACAAAATTGACTTTTGTATAGCACTAATTGACATGCCAAGAACAGGGTATGCTGGATTGATCTGTTAAGCCAAGACAGTTCAGACAGCGCAATTGAGTTTGAATTCTGAACAGTTAGCCGACCTGCCGACCTGAACTGAACAGCACTTCAGAATAGTAATTCTGTGCTATCAGCCTTCTAGCACAGCTAAACTGAAGCCACACAGACCAGATAGATCGGATCAGTCCAGACAACGCAATTGTATTTGTGTCTGGGCTGATCACCAATGTGCCGACCTCGGCGTCTCAGCACAACAAACAACAATTGTGCTCTCAACCACTTTAGCCAAGTAAGGCTCAGCATGCAATGCTGCAGAACAACGAATATTCTCAGCCAAACAGCAGAGTTCAGCACAAAGCAGAGCTCAGTACGGTAGCACTGTACAACAACAATGCTTCGATATCCCACGATCAGCTGGGCTCACACAAAGCAGAGCTCAGCTCGGCAATAACCTTCATAGCTCTACCAAGCAGAGATCCGAGGTGACTCCAGGACTCTATCCTTAAGACGTATTGCTCCGGTATACTTTGCCCAAGCGGATAGAGCAATTGTCTCCAGGATAAAACAAAAGTCAGTTCAGCGGAGCGGCACTGCAGTGTAACAACTCTATGAATCTGTAAGATGTCTGGAACTTTTTGGTATACTGATGTAGAAGTGTATATGAGGGAGTGAAAGATGCAGAAGAGAAAGAGATTGCAGAAGAAGGAGAAGAATTTCTGAGTGAATGTCGATAATCACAGAGGTCTCCTTGGCCATTATTTATAGGAAAATTCTGAGGTTAGTTTGTTACAGTCAGTTCAATTTCAGCCATAGGATCAGATACCAGCTCAACCTAAATCATTGGATTAGATAACCGCACCAAGTCTTCCCTCAACTGTCAGATCAAAAAACTATTCAACCTGAGCCTTCAGATCATAACAAATTCAAGTCAGCTCAGCCAGTTAAACTTCCAACAACTTTTCAAAGTTTAAACTTAGCCTATCTTAACAATCTAGAGAGTTTGAAATGAAACATACTTCACCCAGCTGATAAGATCTGACCTTCTGCTACAGGGCCTAGCCTGCAGTCTGTAGCCCGCGGTTTGTCCTATAGCCCAGTCTGCAACCCGAGCCCATCAGCTTAGTCCCTTACCTAAGCCCATCAGTTACGCAGCTTAGTCCGCTACATGAGCCCATGCCCATGTATGAGCCGAGCTGGGCTGACTTTCCCCTTTATTTTGAGTATTAATATCTCATTCACCTCGTATCAGAAACGAGTAATTCGAAAGCCTACAATTATCTACTCGTCGCATAGATAATTAGAGACTCATTAACTTTCACTTATTGTTAGTGAAACTAATCATAATCTTAGCTCAAAATATGTTGCTAACCACAGTTTGCGACTTGGCCTAATTTCAATTTCTTTCCATTTTCTCCAACAATCCCCCACATAAATGGGAATTAATCCAAGTGTTTATGCACACTCAACATAGAAGTCAGACAAGAAAATGTTGAATTAGATGAGATAGCTTTTGGCCTTGAACCTTTCCAACTGAAATACAATCGGATCCACTCGGCTAATTAGTGAACTTGATGTCTTGAACTAACCGGCTTTTGTTTTGAACCTAGACAATAGTACTCACACAACATTTCATTTAACACCTTTTTGGTTCTCATGATTATGTTCATTTTGGCCTCGAACCGCCTAGTTTTAGAAAGTGTGTTAGAGAACTTTGGCCTTAAAAAATTCTTATAGAAGCTGCCACATTTCACACTTACGTAGGTGTTTCCTATCAAGAGTATTCTGCCATAACCCACTTGGAAATATCAAGATACAGGAACCATTAAAAGCCTCAGGTTACCCTCATTCCTCTGTAGAAAACACTTTTATTTAAAAGAATGGGTAAGTGCTTACTAAACTCCATAACTTAGTAGTCCCATTGAACTAAGATTCTGGGATCTCCAGTCTACAAGGTTGGTTTACCATTACAAAGATTCATGCATTATAGGTTTTAGTCCTATTCCATTTGTCAAATTTACATCCAATCTCTAGACAAGCATTTTGTAAGCGGATCCACAAGATTCTTCTTTAATTTTATATGATCAATGCAAATCATGCCATTAGAGATCAACTGCTTAATGGTATTGTGTCTCCAACGCATGTGTCGAGACTTACCATTATAGATGTTTCTTTGAGCTCGTCCTATAGCTGACTGACTATCACTATAGCATCCCGCCTGGAACTAAGTTCTCGGCACGGCGAACCCGCCGTACTCTACTACGAGAAGTCTAAAGCAACATTATCATACATTTACAAATTGTAAAAACATGTATCGATAAGCGGAAACGAAATGACATAAGCAGAAATAACAGTTGACACGAGTGCATTCTAATACATCTGCATAAGTGTCATAAATACATCCATGATACAAAATGTCAAAATAAAGAGCTGAATATCCCAAATACAAAAGAGGTCGTAGCCAGCTACTAATCAGCTCCATACATTTAGTCCCTGGGCTCGTCTTCAATGAACTCTGGTTCAGGATCCTGTGGATCTGCGTGGTAATATAAAAGGGTGAGCGATAACGAATCGCTCAGCAAGTAGTTCCGCCTAGGTTCGTCAAGTGGATCAACATGGGGGTTGGGGTGAGGGGTGATACAATATGGTTGTAGAAAAAAAGGGGTTTGAGTGATTTCAAAATATGTGATTTAAATGAGCATGACAAAAAACGTGTGCATGATATAAACGTGTGCATGATATATTGCTTATTACTTGCCTTATTTAGGTCATATATAATGTTGCCGTACTAACGAGCCATGAAGCGTTAAAGCTTATATCATATGGAAAACATTTGTTGTGTTTATACTATTTTCAGGTGCCACCATTAATAAACTAAACTAGTTCATTAAGTGAAGTACTTAGTTAATTAAACTAAGTAGATCATTAAAGAAGCTACATTTGGACAAGGCACAAAAGCAACAGACTAAGAAAGGAAAGTTTCCTCCTCCCCATTTACTACATATGGCACGCCTACACATATATATAAATATATATTTTCTGATTTTTTGAAAAGGCACATACACATGCATTCCAACGTACTACCGACACGTTATATATTTTACGTATGTACGTTAACATCACACCATCATACTTAACTCATATTTATGAGTATATTCAGGTCTTATATCATATGATATAAGTCATGGTGATGACAAATTAAATACGACACATTAAAAGGTTCTAAACCGAAAATTGTCGTATCGGGCGAATACCGAAACTTTGCCAACGTGTCACGTACTTGCCATAAATAGATGGCCAGCCCCTACCCTCAAAAATAATTATTAATTTCGTGCATATGATGATATTTCCAGCCATAAAATCATTCCATGTTGGCACACACAAATCACCCCACATTAAGGTCAAATTATGGAGATTCCAATTTTAATTTTGTCACATATAATGGCGCCACTTTAGACCAGCTAAGTGCCGAGAATTAAAGTTTATATTATATATATTATGTGTAACATAATATATATATAACATGTGTAAAAAGTTGGAATTTAATTAGAGAAAAATTGGGTAATCGATAAATATCGAAAATTCGGGTTTCTACGTACACAACACATGGAACATTTTTGGCACATCATACGACACGTATCTAGAAACGTTTTGCATATGTCATACATCTTAAAGTGTTCTAGAAAATTAAATTAAGAGCTTATTGGAATATAACATGTGTGCATTATTAAATGTGCACTATTTTACAAAGATAGCAAAAATAAAATTCAGCATATTCATATACATGTATACATGCCCCTACAGCTGAGATGGAGCATATGTGGAGCCTTGTTGGCATATTGGTTGGTCAAGAATGAAGCATACAATGTTGATGACATAAAGGAAGAAGCTACACAAGGTAACAATTCAAATTTTGTCACAATTGTGACACATGCTTAAAATTCAGCATGTGTACTAATGTATGGCTGATTTTACCTCCATTATGAGTGATATTTTACTTCTTAATTAAGGTGGATTAATTGGAAGATAATTTGGAAGCATTTTGAATAAGTTATGGAATTTAAGTGGTGATATTTTTCAATATCACACATGCTGAAAATTTCAGCATGTGTGAAGGTATAATGGCCGAATTTTAGGCCACATGGGTGTCAAGTTTTTATCTCATAAAAGATGAAAATATCTTCTACTAAATGGTGATTCATTTTTAAGAAATAAATCAAAGAAAACATGGAAACATTTTGAAAAGAATACCCATGTATCACATGCTGAAATTTCAGCATGCAAAGTCTCTTAATGGCCGAAATTTTCATGCCCTTTTTGTGAGAAATTTTGTCTTGCTAACTTTATGTGATAATCTTGTGAATTATGGCAATTATTCTATGATGATTTTGGCACATGTTTTTAGTGAAATATTCAGATTTTCCAAGTCATCAAATGATGAAAACATTCAACCAATCATGAAGTGCCAAGTAAGCAAAGGTTAAATGATCATCCAATGAGAAGGTGCCAAGTAAGCAAGATCATGTCACAATGATGCCACACATTCTCCCAAGGACTTAGAAGACAATTTTCAAGAGGGGAAAGCATCTAGGGGGCGACGGCCATAAGCATAAATGGAAAGGAGAAGAGCAAAACAAAAGACAAGAACAAGCATTGCAAATCTAGTGATCAAAAACGCCAACTCTCTTCTTCTACACTCTCTTTCTCTTCTTCTTGAAAGCCTATTGTACTTATATTCTTATTCTTGAATAGGCTTGTAATATACCACCAGATACTCTATATCTTTGTAAGAGATTGATCAAGGTGTGATCAATCTTCAATCTTGCTAGGTGGTGGTGTTCGTGCGAATTGTATTCATCATACAAGGTTTGTAAAGGGTTGGAGTTGGTGTGTAACTCCATCAACCCTGTGGTAAGGTGTACTTGCGTGTGTGACTAGTGTGAACTGAGGAAGGTGTTCCTCGAAGACTGGAGTAGGTTGTTTATAACCGAACCAGTATAAAATTCTCAGTGTCATTTACTTTTAGCACTTATATTCTGTTTCTGCACTTTTTACTCTTTTTGTTTACGTTCGTAAAATAGTAAAACTTTTTCAAAAATCACGAAATTTCCAGAAACATAGCCATACGTCGTAGGGGTTAATTTGGAACAAGTTTCCACCCTTTTGGATAAGTATAAGTCACTCAAACGTCAAAGTTCGAGACTAGTGGCAGTCTGACTTTCAGGCTTGCAAAGTTGAGACTTTGAGTGTATTTGTCTAAATCCCAAAAGAAGTTTCAAAAATGTTTCA
Organism: Eustoma russellianum; assembly: GCA_036186865.1. Classification (NCBI taxonomy): domain Eukaryota; kingdom Viridiplantae; phylum Streptophyta; class Magnoliopsida; order Gentianales; family Gentianaceae; genus Eustoma; species Eustoma russellianum. Next base: position 34,718,384 of record AP025048.1, on the reverse strand, counting down.
ACCCCATTTAAATAAAACATTAAGGGGTTATTGGTTAAAAATTTAGAGCAATTGGAGTTTAAGAACAAATAGGAATAAATTTTTTAAAACAGTCTACCGTTTCTGGCAGATCGCGCAATCTGACCAACAACCGATTTTTGAAGGGGTTAAAGGTGCATTTAAGTCTGAAATTTTAGGAGACACTTATAACATCTGAGGTTAAGTTCTCTCTAATTCAGAATTTTTTAAGACTAAAACCTTGTTTTGAAAACGTTTTACACTGGTCCTGAAAACATAGTTTGTTTTCAGAAGTTGAGTTGTTTGGTTTTAAACAAATTTTAAAAAACCACACTTTCCACACCCAACTATTCAACTCCCCTTCTAGTGGTGCCTTGAAGATCCTACAATGGTGTAATGCAAAGAATCATAGAACTCATGTAACAGAAGGAATAAAGCATAGAGTAGATGCTGACAAATAAAAATAATGTAAATGGGGAAGTAAAAAATGAAGTATCATATCATGCATCATGTCACCAGATGGAAGCATTGTAAAATAGACATGCTATCCTGCTTAACAAACTTGTCTTAGCTTATAGTTACTTCGTTCTTGTGTAAAATCTTCTTCGGTTTATTCTTGTCATTTTGTAGCATTACTTGTCTTATTTTTTGAGGTTCATGGCTTAAAGTTACTTGGTACATGAGACATGATTCGTGACATATGCAGCGGAAAACCTTTTCTGGAAAGAAAACACTTTGTTTCATACTTGCATAAACATGACATGACATGACAGCTATAGCACTTTTCATAACATGAAAAATAGTACCCACGACATACCCAAATGATCCCCGAGTATCCATGAGTATCGTCTATGAATCCCGATGGTCCAACAACGGTCTTTACATCATACATACATAGGACTAACGGTGACATGCTATCGCAGAGAACCCAGGTCCCGAGCACGGTATATACTCTCTGCGATAACGTATTTTTCTCCTGACATCCTCCCCCAGGACCAGACATCAGGCAACGCTCCATACTAAACGTCATAGACGAATAGAAAAGGCATGAGAAACCCTCACCCCGGGCAAGGGTGCTACACTCAGCCTACATATCATGCGTTATAAAGATAGGTACAGAGCACTTTTCCCAGGCAAGGTGTACACTTACCTACGAGTACATGCATATGTCATATGGAATCAAACGTCTCGCGGTACAATTCTTAAATCTTATAGTCTTAAAACATTTCATGCAGAACTCAGTCATAAACATGTTGATAATACAGAAAACATGGGACACTATGCATGATGTGAACTTCTTTTGGTGGATATCTTATGATCCTTCTTGATTAACCCGAGTTCTCATTGGTGCACAAGTGAACATACCTTAGTATTGATTTAGTCGACGTACTTCTTGTGCTGTATGATGTCATACTTTTGTAATTAGTTCCTTTGTTTTTAGGCATTTGGGTGGGATAGCATACTTATATTATACACATATTTATAATAGGGTTGCAATTGTTGTATAATCATAATGGTTGAGTTATACCCTTTTGGGCCGTATATACCTTGACTCGAAGAATTTCTCTCATTCGTACTATTAGACATTCAAGCTATTCGTTTTTATCAATTAAGAAAATCTTAAGGCATACGTAACTCATATTCCCATGAGGTTCCAAAGTTACCTTAATTAGGGGTAATGACCGAATTTGGGCTTAGGGCCGCAAGGCCCTCTTGTTCCCAATTCCATTTTGTCCATTCTTCTCTTATTAACTTCTATTGGACTTTAATTGTCTTAGCCCATTATAGTTTATGTCAATATTGGTTGCATGGAAATTAATTTATATTGAACTTTTTTAGTCTCAATACTCAAAAGGCCATGGGCCGAAATTAGTGGGGCCCAAAGATTTTAGACTTTCATATTATGTAATTGTGTCACTTATGGCCCTTTTCTTTTTGTTTTCATGTCAGAATTACAAAATATATTCTAATAATAATCTCTATATCAAAGTACCTATTTTTAATCCTTCACCGAAAGTGGGGGTGTTTAAAATGGAATTCTTCATCATCCAATGCAAACCTTGATATCCATTATAATTCTAATGCATATCAACCATAATAAATAATAACATACTCAAACTCATGTCATACGTACATGTTCATAATCACAAAATAATCCTATTAAAATACATGCAAGCACATGGTATGTAACATCTTTTGATGATGGTCATGTTTACACATAACATACAACATATGAGCTAAAAACATAGAGATCTTCTAATTCATTTTTCCTATTAAGACCATGATCATCAAATACACCATCATGATGATGGTGATGAATTCATGGACTTATAAAGAGGTCTGGCCGTCCCCTATAGCAAGGAAAAATGTTAATGCTAACATAGATGATGTTCAAAACTAGCATCTTAGTATGCATGCATAAAGAAGTAGTGCATATTGAATCATCATAAGGCTACCATTCTCTATTTTCATGATATTCTTTTCCATCACATATGAGTATAGAAGAAATGACATGCATGTATCAAAATATCATAGGGGATGATTATTAGCACACTCATTAGCCTAATATACACATATGTCTACCATTTTGCATCTAAATGTAGAGATAATAGGAAAGATGCTTTTTGGACATACACGGCCTAATGGTAAATTAGTGACTAAATCTCATCTTGCATGTTAGATTAAAGTAGTATTCTAAACACATTGGATATTTTCATTCCATAAAAGAACACATACATCATCAATTTCAACATGCAAGCCTTCATTCATGCCAATAAACATAGAGGCCATAATTTTTAATTGCATGCATGATCCATTAGTTATTAATGAGCATACTAAACTTAGATTTCACTTTCCTTGAAGAAACTAGGAAGAAAGACTTGCCTCTTCTTTTGAATTCTACACTTAAAGAGGGAAAATTTTTCCTCTTTTTCCTCCTCTTTGCAATTTTCGGCCTATATGGCTAAAATGATAAAACGATTAGTTTTTTTGAGGATAGGGGAATTAAGAAGGTGATAAGATTGATTCTTAAGAAACTTACCCTTGAAATTCTTCACTTTCCTTCACTTTCATAGCTTAGATATCCTCCTTCTTACCTTAAGTGTGCCTTGGTTTTTGTTGAGAAGTAGATGAATAAGTAAAAAATTGTTGAAGTGAGATAATAAAATAGAGGAAAGCTGAAGATAGATGAAGGTCGAGTGGTTTAAAGAAAGATGGACTATATTTTTGGTCTTGTCTTGGTGATCTCACGGTTGGAGAACTCCAAGAGAGGAATAATCTTGCTTTCAAAAGAGAGGGATAGGTTAGAGAAAGAAAAGAAGAAAGTTAGTTGATAAGAATTATTTGAATGAGGATGCACATGAAATTGAATTTCTCCTTCTCCTTTTGGTGAGGCTGCCGTGAGCTAAGTAGTGGGAAAATGAAAAAGTGTTTTCCATTGCCTTGTTTGAGTGTTAAGGTAGTGGAGTGTGCATGAATTGTAATTTGTTGGAGGGAATGCATGAATCATGATGAGAAAGTGAGGTGTAAGGCAACATGGTTTGTCTTCTTGCATGGTGTATTCTTCTTGTAATAAAAATAATGGTGTATTGTAAAATGATATGGAAATGACAATATAATTGGTGTATGAAATATGATTGGTTGAGGGTTAAATTAGTGGGAGAAGTATTTTGGTCCCTTAATTTTATTATTTGGCCGAAATTAAAAGGGCATGGTGGGATGGCGGCTTCATTATTTATCTTGGTTGGAAAGTGAGTGTTAAGGGGTATATGCCATGCATGTCATTTGGTTAGAAGAATCTATTAAATATGTAAGAGAATAATCATGATTTTGGAGAGAGAAGAAATAAAAGAAGATATGTAAGTGGGGTGTAAGAAAAAGAAACCTTGCATGAAATTCTAGTGGTAGATGTGTTGTTATGTGTAAGAGTTACCATCATGCCTGTAATGTGATTGGGAGGTGGTCTTACATATTGTAAGAATGGAAATGATGGAAAAAATAAAGTGAAATAATTAGTAATTGGTGGGTAAGGCATGCATGAAATTCCATTGGTAGAGGATAGAAGGTGGAGAAAATAAATAAAAGGGAATAAAGTAAAATGGAAGACAAGTTGTCTTATTCAAGGGGGTGGGGCGGCCAAGCTTGGATAGGGTGTGGAATTTTACTATTTTGTCATTTCCTCCTTTCTTAGGTGTTATTTCTTTTTTCTTTTAATTTAATTCCTAATAGAAGTTGTACAATTCTTTATATGTCTATCTTAATTATACTTATATCTATTACGAGGCTTTAGTAGTTCTTAAAATTTTTTATTTAAGGTACACTGACATACTTATTATACTAAGTGCGGTACCACGATCGCACTTAATTTTTGCCGTAATTCCCTTTGTTCTCTCTTCAACTAGCCTGGGGGTGCGGGTCGTAACAATCACAGTGTATGCTTATAGGAGCGATTGACTTAGGCCAGCAAAGAACATCTTCCAGGAAAATCCGAAGCCATTCAGCTTCTTCCCTGGCCTTATCTAATGTTATAAACTTCGCTTCCATAGTGGAACGAGCTATGCATGTTTGCTTCATGGATTTCCACAACGCAACACCTCCACCAACCATGAATAGATATCCACTCGTGGACTTAGAATCCTTACTATTAGATATCCAGTTGGCGTCACAATAGCCTTCCAACATTGCTGGATATCTTGAGTAATGTAATCCAAGATTCATTGTATACTTCAAGTATCTCATCACTCTATTCAGAGCATTCCAATGATCATCACTTGTATTATTGGTAAAACTGTTGAACATGTTTATCGAGCATGCTAGGTTTGGCCTTGTATAATTCGTTATGTACATCAGACTTCCGATTACTTACGAATACTCCAATGGAGCTACTAGCTCACCTTGGTTCTTCCTTAACTGTATACTTAAGTCAATTGGAGTCGTCACAGGTTTCTCATCAACCATATTGAAATGTTTTAGAACAGATTCAATACCGTGAGTTTGACACAGTACGAGTCCCTTGGTTTTGCTAGAAATTTTAGAATAACGTTAGCAACTCCCATATCCTTCATGTCAAAGTTCCTCGTCAACATCTTCTTTGTATTAAAATGATATCCCGAGTACTTTCCATGATTAGCATGTCATCTACATAGAGACATACTATCACATATGCAGTCTGTGTGTTCTTGATGTAGACACACTTGTCACACTCATTGATCTTGAAACAATTAGCTAGCATAGCTTGATCAAGTTTTAAGTCCAATTGTTTAGGCGCTTGTTTTAGTCCGTACAGCGACTTAACAAGTCCGCAGACTCTCGATTCTTGTCCTGAAATCATAAACCCTTCGGGTTGTTCCATGTAGATTTCTTCAATCAACTCACCATTCAGAAAAGCAATGTTTACATCCATCTGGTTGATTTCCAGATTATAGGCCACGGCAATAGCAACTAGCATCCTTATAGAAGTGATTCTAGTTACTAGTGAGTAGGTATCAAAAAACTCAATGCTTTCCTTCTGTCGATAGCCTTTAGCTACCAACCTGGCTTTACACTTATCAATAGATCCATCCTCTTTCATTTGCTTCTTGAAAATTTACTTGTACCCAAGTGGTTTGCTTCCTGGTGGAAGGTCAACCAACTCCCAAATATGATTTGGAAGAATCGAGTCTACCTTATTGTTAATTGCCTCTTTCCAGAATGGAGCTTCTGGAGTTGACATCCACTTGGAAAAGTTCCTTGGCTCATTTTCTATCATATAGGTTAGAAAATCCTGACCAAACAAAGTTGGTAGTCTGGCACGCTTGCTTTGACAAAGTTCCTCATCTCCTTGAGGAGTTGCCTCACGCATAAGTTTACCAGCTCTTTTTTTCTCATTGTTCTTGTCTTTCCTCGGAAAGACATCTTTGAAGAACGCTGTATTCTTGACTCCATGACAACGACATCCGATTTGTGCACCAAGAAACGATATGCACTACTGTTTGTTGCATATCCGATGAATATGCAATCAACTGTTTTAGGCCCAATTTTCATTTGTCTTGGTTTAGATACAACAACCTTTGCCAGACACTCCCACATTTTTAAATATTTGTAACTAGGTTTGTGGCCTTTCCAAACCTTGTATGGGGTTTCATCCATCTGCTTGCATGGAATTCTATTCAAAATGACATTAGCTGAGAGAACGGCTTCCTCCCACAAGTTTTGAGTAAGCGCGAACTTAACAACATAGCATTCATCATCTCTTTTAGATTTCTCTTGCGTTCAGCAATACCATTCGATTGAGGTGAATATGGTGCAGTGATGAATAATGCCATATTTTGAACAGAATTCATTAAACATGGCATCATATTCGCCACCTCTATCATTACAAATTGCTTTAATTTGTTTGCTAAGTTGATTCTCAACTTCATTTTTATAGTCTTTGAAAGCATCAATGGCCTCATTTTTGCTACTTAGCAAATAGACATAACAGTATCGTGTGCAATCGCCGATAAAAGTTACGAAATACTTTTTACCACCTCTCGTTTGCACAAACTTTAAATCACACACATCGGTATGAAATAAATCCAAAGGTTCAGTGTTCCTTTCTATTGAAGGAAATGGCGCCTTTGCCATCTTCGGTTCAACACATATTTGGCATTTCACATTATCAAAATTTAATTTGACCAACAGTCAAAATTAACCATATGTTGTATTGACTTATAATTAACATGTCCCAAAAAAAAATGCAAAAAAAAAAGATGTGGCGCCCCGCACCCCGGCCCCGCCGGAGTGGGTGCACCCGCCGTACTTCACTAAGGAGAGTACTAGGCATCGTCCCATATGTGGCATGCTCCATGGTATAAGGCACGGATTAACGTGCTTACACATAGGTAATTAAGCGAAACCGTGGCAGAATTTAAAACTTCAAAATAAAATAAACATCTATACGATCATCCATAGTTTACATCCCAAAATAAAAGTATCCAGAGTCACAAAAGCAAATGCTTCTCCCTCCAAATACATAATATCATAGCTGGCCGGTCATTCCTCTTAGGTTAGTCCATCTCCAATGCACTCACGGATACAGAACCCTAGGTTCGTCATCGATCCATTCCACTTTGTCGTCTGCAACTTCTGGGAAAAATATAAGGGTGGGTGACAACGTCACCAGCAAGTATACTATACTAATCAGGAATTAAATGGAAAGTGCGAACAAGAATCGAACCCTCAAAATTTTCTGGTTTAAAGCATACCTGCCCGTCATCAGATCTTTGTCTTATACAGGTCATCACTTAATATAGCAAGTTCATTTCTCAGAGAAAATTTGTCACTTAGAACTGAATTCATCATAACAGAGCTGTAACTTATACAATGAATAGCATAACAAGGGTCATAAGATCTATATGCTCGTCATAACATTGGACCCAACGTATTCTTTCGTAAATGTAGCAAGCATGCGCATGTATGTGTAACGTGTCATTACTTAAGAAAAATCATTACCCATAGTAGAACATAACATTAAAATACTACGACTCGTATTTAATGAATGCCATGACAAGGATGATCACTTAGAGATGTCATATTTAGGGTTTGCGTGATCGTTCCTACTTAAATCTCATGAGTCACTATATGAATGTAACATGCATGCGTATGTACATGTGATGCCGTGAGATGAAAATGGAAATATGATCTTTTCATGCTTCTCTTCAAAACATCATCATCGTCATAAAACAATAGAGTGTTCAGATCTATGTCCCGGATCTGAGGCGGTATGTCATCTCGTCTGGACGGGTCTATTATATCCGGACCCGCACGGCCTCATATTCTCGTATTCAGATCGATGTCCCAGATCTGAGGCGGTACGTCATCTTGTCTTTGTCGGGTCTATTATTCCGGACCCGCACGACCTCGTATCAGATCACTTAACCCTGATCTGGTGGGTTCATACTGGCCAATCTCATACTCACACACGGTACCGGTAAGGAATCATTTCTTTCAAAAGAAAAAAAATCATCTTTTGAAAATGCATTTCGTCTTTCTTCCTTACAAAACTCATGTCATGAATCAAGTACGTGACAATGATGCAAATGCATGTCATGTAATATGCAAACCGTGGTTCAATGCGTATCATGCTCTATCAGGCTAGAGAATTTCCAGCTTAGTAACGTCAACTTCTCTTGAGTTATTCTCCATTAAGATACACACTCTAAGCCACTTGGTTTGCATGTACTTGTTTATAAGTGTCATAAGTAATTACCCGGTAAGTTTTAGGGCAAGACGATGTTGATAAGGGAATCGTTATCCTTTTCTCAGAGTGAATACAAAACCGAATTCTGGAATGACCAGTTTTACTATAAAATATTGTGACAAATCCTTTAATAATTTTTGGAAATTCCAACTTTCCAGCTTAATAATATCATTGGATTAGTGTCCTGCCAAAATTGGGCCCAAATGCACTTTTCTAAGGTTAAATTTCGGATCATGCAATATGACACACAATTTCTGTCAGTCCAGCGCATTTCAGCCTGACCCATTTTACTAGAAAATTCATTAAAAATCATCCCTAACTCGTTTTGACATGATTCGAACTCCCACCCATGCTTTATTCATAGGTTTAGTTTCATACCAAAAATTAGCTAATTTGAACGCCTCTAAGGTCCATTTCCAGGCTACTAATCACGCTACTTAAATTCTGTCCAGTACAACATTATCAGCAGGACCATTTTTACTAGAAAATTTATTAAAATAAACCGTGGCTTTTTAATGAAATTTTAATTCACACATTTCATATACATATGAAGATAACATAACACCAAAAGTAGCCAATTTGAATACTCCTAAGATTCATTTTCAGGTCATGCAAAACGTCACACTGTTCTGCCCAGTTCCAGTAATTTCTTCTTGAGCAGTTTTACCAAAAGATTTATTAATAATAATTCACAACTCCTTTTATCGAAATTCCACCTCTCACATCTCATATACATATAAGACTAGTAGCATACCAAAATTCAGCAGGTTTTAAAGTTCTTAAGACCCCCTTTTTAATCTCTCAAAACAACCTAAGTTTCTGTCCAATTCCAGAAGTTTTTCTAGTGGTCATGTGTTGTTCCTAAGTGTCCTTATCTTTCATTTTTGGTACAAACACCTAGTATACCATTGTAGTGTATACGCACCCCTCCATCACAGTCCCATTTTCAGTGAATGCAAGAAAATAAGGAATCCAAGATCATGTTATGCACAACACACCACAAGACTATAGACTTATCTCCATTTCTTACCAAGTTAGCATGTACATACGAAAATCACACTCTTTCCCCTTCACCCCTCCCACCGTGTGCTCTCCTTGGGGAAAAGAAGAATCTTTATCATGTTTATCTTAGTTTACACATAATGAGATATATAACTCCAAAAGATTTCACCTTTGAAACAAGATCTCACCCCCCTTTAAATGACCAAGGCCGAAAGATTTGGCCTTCAACTTGGCCTAAAAACTACCAAGATTAAATCTTAATCACATCTAGCCATTCATGCACACACTTTCACATTCAAGCCTTAAAGAGTATAGTGTACTTGCCGTTGAAGTCCTTGGATTTGGCTCGGATTGATTGACACACAAAGTACTTCCCCCTCGCTTTTCCTATCACACACGACATAGGGCTTTTGGTGAGCCATTCTTTAGACTATATAATATTTTCTAGGAGAGAATGAAGGGTTTACCATTTGCATTTTGAATAGATTAAGGAGGATCCACCCTTGCTAAGGCATATTTCTTCTTCTAACGTCGTGAGACCTCCTCCTCCTAGAGCTGTAGTAGTCACGGTTTCTACCAAATGAAAAGGAGACTTGGTGATCTTCAACTTGTAAGATGCATTCCTTAGCAATTATGGAAGGTAGCCTTACCTAAACAAGCTTTGAGAGGGAAGGATTTTTGGTCCTCCTTTGCTTCGTCCGAATGCTGTTGGGAGGAGGGGAAAGGTTGGAGTGTTGTTTGCTTTAATGATAGATAATTAAGTTGGTTTGTTTAATAAGGGTATTATGTATCTTCTTGGAAAAAGAGTGCAGCTGGCGGCTGCATTTGGGAGGGGAAGAGGAGAGGTTTCTTCTTTATTAAGTGTGGTTGGTTGCTTCTAAGCTTGGTGGCCGGAGTTTAGTGCCATAATCCTCATGTGTATATATCTCTTCCTTAATAATACACCACTATGTATTCAGCCCCTATCTCATTAAATGTTTTCTCATAAAACTCCTTTAGGTAACATCCCTTTTTGTATGTATAACGGGTACACAATATATATATATATATATATATATATATATATACAAAATTATACACATACGCACCCTTGCGTTACTAAGTATACGCGCTTACACACGTATAATATCCTCTCAAATCGTGTGTGCATATGTTTGATGATTGTTTTTCGTGTGATGTCACTTACTCACTCCTACGCCTTAAGTGTTTGTATCAAAGTTCTGTTGATTCTTCTTTCGAATGCTACTTTTCGTCCATATTAGGGATGAATGAAGGGGATTCCTAGTTTATTATGGTTTAATTAGGCGCTTTTGCAGGGTATCTGTTTTCTAGATGTATGTCCTTATCGTCATGTGCATGGGCATGTTATAATTTTGGCCTTTCATGATTGCTAACGTAATACTTCCTCTAGTAGTTCTTCAACACTCAAACGAAAATTTTAACCTGCCTTCTTGTTTCACGTTTACACTTGGGTGTGCAACTCGCCTTAGGTTCTTTGTAATCATAGGTAATCCAGCGATATCTTCCTTTCAAGGTCTGTGCTTTACTTCTTACCCCAGTGGCGGTGCTGGTTTTGAGCGGGGTACAACATTCTCCCCCCTTAGAATAAGTTTCGTCATCGAAACTGGAGGATGTGTGCCTAAGTCCCCATGTTTTCTTTTGGTCCCTTATTATATTTCTTTGGAATTCATTCTTTCCTTACGTAAGTAAGATAGAACGTAAGTACTTTAGTTTAGGAATTTCGAGGTACCTGTTAGCAACTTGGGTGTCTTGGAGTTCTTCGGGCCTCACCCTTCGATTATTGTTTCTGATCACTCTATGCATGGTTCCACGATGGTACGACGGCCTCCTCCCACTTCCTCTTTTCATATGCCTATTCAATCTCCTTCTCACCTCCATCATCCAAATATCGCGCTCTACCCCATAGCAGCCCCTTATCAGTTCATCAAAAGTTCTTGGGTATATTTTGTCCAATCCCGCCTTAATCCGAGAATTCAGGCTACGCATGAATTTAGTCATCTTCCACTGTTCATCTTCCATGATCAAAGGTACATACCGTCCTAATGTGGTGAACTGGCGAACATACTCTGAGACCGGGGTATCCTTTCCTTGTCTGAGTGCCTCGAATTCTTCAATCCTTTCCGTCACTATCTCCAGTGAGAGGTAAGCTCTCACAGAACTCTTCTAAGAACCTAGCCCAAACTATAGGTCGAGGTAGGGACTGGACCTTCTTCCTCCACCATTGACTGGCCTTGCCAATCAAGAAGGGTTGAACAATTAAGGCTCTCATTTCATCTGGTACCCGGGATCTGGCAAGATGATCCTCAACCTCGTTTAGCCACTTTTCGGCTCCTCCGGCTCGGTTTCCCCAGCAAACCTTGGGATTTGCTCTTTCGTCAGTTTCCAATAATAGAAGCCCATGCTTCCCGGGGGGTGACAACGACGATGCCCACACACCGGTCTGTGGGGTTATCTGCGCCACATAGCATTGGTTTGTTTTTAGTCATATCAAGAATAAATGATTCTACTTATTTAACTTGTACTTAATGAAAGTTCTGGATGACACATAATAGGTTTGATATAGTTCGTATTCTTAAGGAAGATCCATATCCAAGGGCTTTGTTATCAATTGAAATCCTAACTTTTAGTCTATTTCGTTTTTGTTCTAAGGTCAATTCTCATCTAAGATCGGAACTTAGATCTACGATCAAACTTAGTTGACTACAATCATGAATTAGTTCTACATTCTGCCACAGATCTGGAGCCTTGGCTCTGATACCACCTGTGGCACCCCGCACCCTGGCCCCGCCGGAGTGGGTGCACCCGCCGTACTTCACTAAGGAGAGTACTAGGCGTCATCCATAGTGTGGCATGCTTAATGGTATAAGGCACGGATTAACGTGCTTACAAATAGGTAATTAAGCGAAACCGTGGCAGAATTTAAAACTTCAAAATAACATAACATCCATACGATCATCCATAGTTTACATCCCAAAATAAAAGTATCAAGAGTCACAAAAGCAAATGTTTCTCCCTCTAAATACATAATATCATAGCTGGCCGGTCATTCCTCCTTAGGTTAGTCCATCTCCAATGCACTCACGATACGGAACCCTAGGTTCGTCATCGATCCATTCCACTTTGTCACTGCAACTTTGGGAAAAAATATAAGGGTGAGTGACAACGTCACCAGCAAGTATACTATACTAATCAGGAATTAAATGGAAGTGCGAACAAGAATCGAACCCTTAAAATTTTCTGGTTTAAAGCATACTTGCCGTCATCAGATCTGTGTCCTATACAGGTCAATCACTATATATAGCAAGTTCATTTCTAGAGAACAGTTGTCACTTAGAACTGAATTCATCATAACAGAGCTGTAAACTTATACGATGAATAGCATAACAAGGGTCCTAAGATCTATTGGCTCGTCATAACATTGGACCCAACGTATTCTTGCGTAAATGTAGCAAGCATGTGCATGTATGTGTAACGTGTCATTACTTAAGAAAAATCATTACCCATAGTAGAACATAACATTTAAAATACTACGACTCTATTTGATGAATGCCATGACAAGGGATGATCACTTAGAGATGTCATATTTAGGGTTGCGTGGTCGTTTCCTACTTAAATTCTCATGAGTCACTATATGAATGTAACATGCAGTGCGTATGTACATGTGATGCCGTGAGAATGAAATGGAAATATGATCTTTTCATGCTTCTCTTCAAAAACATCATCATCGTCATAAAACAATAGAGTGGTCAGATCTATGTCCCGGATCTGAGGCGGTACGTCATCTCGTCTGGACGGGTCTATATATCGGACCGTACGGCCTCATATTCTCGTATTCAGATCTATGTCCCGGATCCTGAGGCGGTACGTCATCTCGTCTTTGTCGGGTCTATTATTCTGGACCCGCACGGCCTCGTATCAGATCACTTAACCCTGATCTGGTGGGTTCATACTGGCCAATCTCATACTCCACCACACGGTACCGGTGGGGAATCATTTCTTCAAAAGAAAAAAAAATCATCTTTTGAAAATGCATTTCGTCTTTCTTCCTTACAAAACTCATGGTCATGAATCAAGTCGTGACAATGATGCAAAATGCATATCATGGAATATGCAAACCGTGGTTCAATGCGTATCATGCTCGAATAAACACGTCTTGTCATCAGGCTAGAGAATTTCCAGCTAGTAACGTCAACTTCTCTTAGTTATTCTCCATTAAGATACACACTCTAAGCCACTTGGTTTGCATGTACTCGTTTATAAGTGTCATAAGTAATTACCCAGTAAGTTTTAGGGAAGACGATGTTGATAAGGGAATCGTTATCCTTTTCTCAGAGTGAATACAAAACCGATTCTGGAATGACCAGTTTTACTATAAAATTTATTGTGACAAATCCTTAATCATTTTTTCGGAAATTCTAACTTTCCAGCTTAATAATCTCATTGGATTAGTGTCCTGCCAAAATTGGGCCCAAATTCACTTTTCTAAGGTTAAATTTCGGATCATGCAATATGACACACAATTTCTGTCAGTCCAGCGCATTTCAGCCTGACCCATTTACCTAGACAATTCATTAAAAATAATCCCTCACTCGTTTTTGACATGATTCCAACTCCACCCTTACTTTATTCATAGTTTTAGTTTCATACCAAAAATTAGCTAATTTGAAACGCCTCTAAGGTCCAATTTCCATGCTATTAATCACGCTACACAATTGTCTGTCCAGTACAACATTATCAGCAGGACCATTGTTACTAGAAAATTTATTAAAAATAACCGTAGCTCCTTTTAATGAAATTTTTACTCAGACATTTCATATACATATGAAGCTAACATAACACCAAAAAGTAGCCAATTTGAATACTCCTAAGATTCATTTTCAGGTCATGCAAAACGTCACACTGTTCTGCCCAGTTCCAAGTAATTTCTTCTTGAGCAGTTTTACCAAAAGATTTATTAATAATAATTCACAACTCCTTTTATCAAAATTCCACCTCTCACATCTCATATACATATAAGACTAGTAGCATACCGAAATTCAGCAGGTTTTAAAGTTCTTAAGACCCCCTTTTTAATCTCTCAAAACAACCCAAGTTTCTGTCCAATTCCAGAAGTTTTTCTAGTGGTCATGTGTTGTTCCTAAGTGTCCTTATCTTTCATTTTTGGTACAAAACACCTAGTATACCATTGTAGTGTATACGCACCCCTCCATCACAGTCCCATTTTCGGTGCATGCAAGAAAAATAAGGAATCCAAGAGCATGTTATGCGCAACACAACCACAAGACTATAGACTTATCTTCATTTCTTACCAAGTTAACATGTACATACGAAATCACACTCTTTTCCCCTTCACCCTCCCACCGTGTGCTCTCCTTGGGGGAAAAGAAGAATTTTTATCATGTTTATCTTAGTTTACACATAATGAGATATATAACTCCAAAAGATTTCACCTTTGGAACAAGATCTCACTCCCCCACTTTAAATGACCAAGGCCGAAGATTGGCCTTCATATTGACCTAAAAACTACCCAAGATTAAATCTTAAGCACATCTAGCCATTCATGCCACACACTTTCACATTCCAAGCCTTACAGAGTATAGTGTACTCGCCGTTGAAGTCCTTGGATTTGGCTCGGATTGATTGACACACGAAGTACTTCCCCCTCGCTTTTCCCATCACACACGACATAGGGCTTTGGTGAGCCATTCTTTAGACTATATAATATTTCTAGGAGAGAATGAAGGGTTTACCATTTGCATTTTGAATAGATTAAAGAGGATCCCCCCTTGCTAAGGCGTATTTCTTCTTCCAACGTCGTGAGACCTCCTCCTCCTAGAGCTGTAGTAGTCACAATTTCTACCAAATGAAAAAGGAGACTTGGTGATCCTTCAACTTGTAAGATGCATTCCTTAGCAACTATGGAAGGTAGCCTTACCTAAACAAGCTTTGAGAGGGAAGGATTTTCGGTCCTCCTTTGCTTCGTCCGAATGCTGTTGGGAGGAGGGGAAAGGTTGGAGTGTTTGTTTGCTTTAATGATAGATAATTAAGGTGGTTTGTTTTAATAAGGGTATTATGTATCTTCTTGGAAAAAGAGTGCAGCTGGCGGCTGCATTTGGGAGGGGGAGAGGAAGAGGTTTCTTCTTTATTAAGTGTTGGTTGGTTTGCTTCTAAGCTTGGTGGCCGAGTTTAGTGCCATAATCCTCATGTGTATATATATCTTCCTTAATAATACACCACTATGTATTCAGGCCCTTATCTCATTAAATGTTTTCTCATAAAACTCCTTTAGGTAACATCCCTTTTTGTATGTATAACCGGTACACAATATATATATATATATATATATATATATATATATATATATATACAGAATTATACACATACGCACCCTTGCGTCACTACGTATACGCGCTTACACACGTATAATATCCTCTCAATCGTGTGTGGCATATGTTTGATGATTGTTTTTTCGTGTGATGTCACTTACTCACATCCTACTACACCTTAAGTGTTTGTATCAAAGTTCTGTTGATTCTTCTTTCAAATGCTAGTTTTCGTCATATTAGGGATGAATGAAGAGGATTCCTAGTTTATTATGGTTTAATTAGGCGCTTTTGCAGGGTATCTGTATTTTCTAGATGTATGTCCTTATCGTCATGTGCATGGGCATGTTATAATTTTGGCCTTTCATGATTGCTACGTAATACTTCCTCTAGTAGTTCTTCAACACTCAACGAAAATTTTAACCTGCCTTCTTGTTTCACGTTTACACTTGGGTGTGCAACTCGCCTTAGGTTCTTTGTAATCATAGGTAATCCGGCGATATCTTTCTTTCAAGGTCTGTGCTTTACTTCTTACACCCCAGTGGCGGTGCTGGTTTTGAGCGGGGTACAACAAAAGAATATTCCAGCATGTAAGTAGAAGTAGAAGCATTACTATTAGCCTCTACGGGCAAATCTATTTTGGGTACAATATGACATTCAAATTTAAACATCCCTATGTGTCGAAAGAATAACCTTATTTGACTCTAACACTAGCCTAAATCCATGCATGACTTGAAGAGCTTCAGAACAAAAATTTCTTTCGAATGTCGGGGACGTGCAGCACATTCTACAGAGTCAGATGCTTCTCTGAGATCAGCTTCATAACAACTTTGCCCTCGCTTTGATCTTCGATGAGCTGAGGTTCCCTATGTAAAGTTGTTCATTGTTCCTGGGCTGGGTACTCCATGAACATCTTTCTGCTGGAGCAGACATGTATCATGGTGGCCTGTCTCGAGCCATCATTCGCGCAGTGTTCCCCATAGCGTTGCACTCCAAGACCACTGCACAGAGGTTTAGATCATCCATGGCATCAACCGATATTCTCCCTTACCATTGTCTGCTTCTTCTTGGGCCTTCGGCACTCATTGCTGACATACCCCTGAATGCCACAGTTGTAGCATTTTCTGTGGACTTCTTAATGATCTGCTTGCATGTTTTGTTCACCCAAAGCTGACCCTTCTTTTTCTTGTCCTCTGCAATATGGGCCTTGGCCTGACCAGCACTGGAATGTGGCTTCATTTTCAGATTCTACGATTGTCTTCCTCTATACAGAGTCAGACAATCAGATCTTCCAATGTCACCACACCTCTCTTTGGGTTTGAGATAGCTAATGAATTCTCTCCACGAAAGAGGTAGCTTCTTAATCAACTACAGCCACGATGAAGATTCACTGAGCAATATGCCTCCTCTTCCATCTCAGCTACCAACGTCTGAAGTGTCCTCAACTTGAGAAACAGACAACCACGAGAATCTGCCATTTTGAATTCTAGGAATTCTACGACAATAAATTTCTTAGTGCCAACATCTTCTGTACGATATTTCTTTTCCAAGCCTTCCATAAAGACTTTGCGATTGTACGGCAGTACAAACCATACAGAGTTTGTCCAAGCACCCCAAAATATGGCTCAAACTAACATAATTGTTGAAGTCCCATGCTCAACAAAAAGTTTGTGTTCCATATTTTGGGTCTGATCCTCCTCGGATACTGGTTGTCACTCCTCGTACGGATCGTCTCCTTTAACACTTGGATCCTTAACGGTTGTAGCAAGAGTTTACTCCCTCCTAGCCGTTGATTCACCGAAGGTTTTTGTTTGAGCCTTCCTCCTTCAAAAGTACCCGTTTCCCAAGCAGTTTGCACCCTCTTGGACGGGCACACCTTTGATTTTGGATATCCCCCACAAGGTTTCTCAACTCCTTGATTGGGATTCTAACTTTAATCTTCAAAGAACAAAGAAACACTCAACTTGTTCTTAAGAAGAAATCAAAAAACAAACTCACAAGTGTTTATGAAGAGAAAATAGGCTAATTTTGCTCAAGATGCTTATGGAATCAATTTTTCAACTTTCTTGCTCTGTTTGGACGTGCATGAAATCCGTTAAAAAAAAGGGCCAAGAAGAACCAAAAAACAGGTCTAGTCTACAAAGCTAAAGAAAAGGCTAGTAAAAGGCTACAAAAAGGCTAAAATGTGTAATCTGTTGGCAAACGGTTTGACCACCTTCTAGAAGCAGATTCTGGTCTTTATCACTTCTTGAGAATTTTATATCACGTTTTAAAATCGAATTTGGGCTTTTGAATCACCTCATTTGGATATGGGATGAGTTAGTATGGCCCTCCAAAGTTTGGGTGTCCTGAATTGCTTTCTGTACGGGCTCCTGAAAACTTGTATGAATTATGGCCTGTTTTTGGATCACTTGCAGCTAGATTTAGGCCTTGACTCCTCTTAGATAATTGTATCCCATTGAGTGTAAAAAATAAACATATGCAGTTCTCTGAATTTGGCCCATCCATTAAAGAGATAAGTCCAAGTTACTAAACATGTGTCACAGGAATTCGGCAGAGAAACAATACTTGAACTTTAATGACTGTTTTTGGCCATTATACGATAGATCTTGGAAATTGCAAAACATAAATGTGCTAGGTTCTTGTCTTATGTTTCCAAGGAATCTTGAATCATTGATTTGCCCTTGTGGTTGAAGAGATACTCCTGTTTTACGAAAACTTGTTCTGCCAGAAAAATTACATTCTGAAAATGGGCTTGCTTCTCTTCAAGGCTCCTTTGGTCTTCAAACGTCTCCAACATTACAAGTCCTTAAAAATAGTATAGTAAATATATGAAAACTAATAACAACCCTAAAATGCCTAACAAGCTAAAGACTCAAGGTTTGGTCATGGCAAGATCGAAAGACACAACCTTTACAAAACAAGAAACTTTAAGCAAACGACTCAGGAATGAAAGAAAATAATACAAACGACTCATATATGTTTACAAACAACCATAAAACTCAAGATTGGGCTCAAGTAAGTGAACCCACAACACTCTTTGTTTACAGGCTCGTCTTGCACTTGTCTGACAAGAATGCATCAACTTCTTGGCTCAAACTCTTTGTCATACTTCTTGTCTCTGGTCCTCGACTTGCCTCGTCTTTGTTGCCACTTGGCACTTGTACCTCATCATTCCCCCCCGCTCCTCAAAAGGATTCGACCTCGAATCTAAAGCATCACTAAAAAGGAGATAGATCAGAAACATTAAAAGTATTTGAGACAGAACCATACTTACCTTGCGGGAGGTCAAGTGATGTAGGCATTGTCATTGATCCTCTTAAGCACCTTGAAAGGACCATCACCTCTTGGCATCAATTTGGATTTCCTTTCATTAGGAACCGCTCTTTGCGCAAGTGCAAACCATACTAAGTCGCCTGGCTCAAAGACAACTGTCTTCCTTCCTTTGTTTGCTTGCTTAGCATACTGCTTGTTCTTCTTTCAATTTGTAATCTCACTTTGGCATGTAACTTCTTCACCAATTCAGCCTTTGCCTTACCATCTAGGTTTAATTTTTCATTGTAGGTATAAACAATAAATCAAGTGGGGAAAGGGGATTGAGAGCATAACATTTCAAAAAGGAATACAAAGTACCACTATGCACACTCCTATTATATGCAAAACTCAATATGTGGCAACAATCTTCCCAATTCTTTTAAGTTCTTCTGAAGTAGAGAACGTAAACGAGGTTGAGACAACGTCCTATTTACTACTTTGGTTTGACCGTCAGTCTGTGGATGAGCAGTAGTAGAAAATAAGAGCGTAGTACCCAACATACCCCAAAGGAAACGCCAAAAGTGACTCAAAAATTAATTTTGTATCCTATCACTAACATGTTCTTAGGCATACCATGCAAACGAACTTCCTTAAAGAACAAGTTAGCAACATGGGATGCATCATCAACTTTTTGCATGATATGAAGTGAGCCATCTAGAGAACGATCCACACAACAAAAATACTACCTTACCCGTCTTTGATCTAGGCAGTCCTAGAACGAATCCATACTAACTCAACCCAGGTTAAAGGGGTACGGGAAGTGGATGATATAAACCATGTGGATGCAACTTAGACTTTGCTTGATTACATGTAATGCAATGAGCACAAATCTTTTTCTACATCTGCACGCATGTGGGGCCCAGAAGAAATGCTCACGTAATGCCCTCAAAAGTCTTAAAGACACAAAAGTGACCCATAAGGCCGCCTCCATGTGCCTCCTTAACAAGCAAATTCACGCAAAGATGATTGTGGTATGCACAACTTACCTTCCTTAAACAAGAATCCATCAGGAATGTAGAACTTACCAAAATATGATTTAGCACATGCTGCATAGATAGAATGAAAATCATGATCACTAGCATATAACTCCTTAATTAGTTCAAATCCAAGCAAACGAGAAGACAATGGAGTAATCAAGGAATATCTCCTAGACAATGCATCAGCTACTACGTTATCTTTTCCTTGCTTATATTTAATCACATAAGGAAATTGTTCAATGAATTCCACCCACTTGGCATGTCTTTTATTCAACTTACCTTGGCCTTTAAGATACTTAAGAGATTCATGATCCGTGTGAATCACAAATTCCTTAGGTTGCAAGTAATGCTGCCAAGTTTGCAAAGATCTTACCAATGCATACAACTCTTTATCATATGTAGAATAATTCAAGTGAGGACCTTTCAATTTCTCACTGAAGTATGCAATGGGACGTTTAGCTTGTGTTAACACGGCTCCAATTCCTATACCACTAGCATCACATTCAATCTCAAATGTTTCTTCAAAGCTTGGTAGTTTAAGAATAGGTGCTGTCGTTAGTCTTCTTTTAAGCTCATTAAACGCCAATTGTTGTGCCTCTCCCCAATGAAATCCCAACATCTTTCTTTACAATCTCATTTAAAGGGGCAGCAATAGATGAAAAATCGTTAACAAACCGCCTATAAAAGCTGGCTAAGCCATGAAAACTTCTAACTTCACCAACTGTTTTAGGGATAGGCCACTCAAGGATTGACTTCACCTTTTCTTGGTCCATTTCAATGCCATTTTCACTAACAACATATCCTAAGAATATCACTTTGTCCAAGCAAAAGGAACACTTTTTAAAATTAGCATATAGTTGTTCTTTCTGTAAAGTCTCAAACACAGCTCTTAAGTGTCCTATATGTTCATGCAATGTCTTAGAATATATCAAGATATCATCGAAATAGACAACAACAAACTTCCCAATAAATGCACGTAAGACTTTGTTCATTAACCTCATGAATGTACTAGGTGCATTAGTTAAACTAAAAGGCAACTTAGTCTTAAATGCAGTCTTCCATTCATCTCCCTCTTTGATGCGCACTTGAAAGTACCCACTTTTCAAATCAATTTTAGTAAAGTATTTAGCTCCATGCAATTCGTCTAACATGTCATCGAGTCTAGGAATAGGGTACCGATACTTTACCGTGATCTTATTAATAGCACGACAATCAATGCACATTCTCCATGAGCCATCCTTTTTGGGCACGACAATCACTGGTACAGCACATGGGCTCATGCTCTCCCTCACCTTGCCCTTGGCTAGTAGCTCCTCTACTTGGCGTTGGATCTCCGTTGTCTCCTCGGGATTTGCCCTATAGGCTGGTATGTTAGGCAATGTAGCACCGGGTATGAAATCGATTTGGCGCTCTATCCCGTGCAAAGGTGGCAATCCAGCAGGTTCCTCCTCATGAAACAAATCTAAAAACTCTTCAAGCAAAGATACAACTCCACTAGGCAATGTAGATGGTAAGTCAACTTACAGAAAACAATGATTCTTTGTAAAGCATCATATAAACAGTTTTTCGATCATATAAAGCATGTGAAACCTCAAAATGACTAGCAAAGAATGCATGCTTCTTTTCTTGCTTGATTAAGTTTTTCTTCGCCGAGGATTCAAGCCTTGGCCGAACCCTCTTTTGTTGTCCCCTCCTTGGCCAAGCCCTTACGGGAATCGAGCCAAGTCTTTTCTTGCTTGAGGCTTTCAAGAAACTTCTTTTCAGCCTCTCTTTCAGTAGGATCTGAACGCTTTTGCGCAAGGCGTTTTTGATCCTCATAGACTTTGTGCGGGGGCAATGCACGCAATCTATACGTCTTATTATCCATCTTAAATGAATATGTATTAAGGTAACCATCATGAATGACTCTCCTATCAAATTGCCATGGTCGTCCCAAGAGAATATGACTAGCATGCATGGGTGCAACGTCACAAAGTATGTCATCCTTATAATTACCTATGGACAATGAAACCAAAACTTGCTTACTCACTTTAATTTCACCACAGTCATTAAGCCATGTCAAACTATAAGGTCGCGGATGTTTAGTCATGGGTAAGTCAAGTTTTCGAACTAATTCTGCACTAGCAACATTAGTACAAGATCCTGCATCTACAATCATGGTGCACACTTTTCCTTTTATCATGCAATGTGTATGAAATATGTTCTCCCTCTCTTGTTCATGCTCATCTACTTTAGTTTGTGCGTTAAGTGATCTCTTAACAACTAAAAGCTCACTAGATGCAAGTTCTTCCTCAATAGTGCATTCCTCAACCTCATTCTCTTCTACTCCCTCGTCAACATTCTCTTCCTCTTCATGCTCAGAATCAGAATAATACTCTCCACTCTCCTCTATGTACATGATACGTTTAACATTAGGACATTCAGATGCAATATGACCTAAACCCTGACATCTAAAGCATTTAATGTCCCTAGATCTGCTAGAAGAGTTAGAAGATTTACCTTGAGGTTGTTCACCAACCTTTTGTTTGCCTTTGTCGATTCGGGAGGGAGCTTGTGGTGTACGATCTTGCTGCTGAGGTGGACGGTGTAGTGGCTGCTGCACACGGCCTTGAAATGGTGGTGGTGGACGGTGTGGAGCTTGGCTTGACCATGTAAACAGTGGATTCTGTCGTGTGCTAAACCTGTTAATGGGTTGGGTAGAGGGCCGAATATTACCTTGTGTTAAAGGCCTCCTCAACTGTCTTTCCACCTTTTCTGCCAAGTTGTACCATCGATGCTAAGGTTGCACAAGATTGCAACTCCACAGGAAGGGCAATTTCTTTGTTCAGTCCTTCTAGAAACCTTGCCATGGTAGTATCTTCTCTTTCATCAATCTGTGCTCTCATCATCAACAACTCCATTTCTTTATAGTATTCATGAACAGTTCCATTTCCCTGCTTGAGTTGGGTTAGTCTTGAATCATAGTTCTTTCATAAAATTGAGGCACAAACCTTTTTCTCATTTCTCTTTTCATCTCCTCCCATGTTTGAATGGGACCTTCTGCACTCCTTCTTCTTGAACTTAACGTTTGATCCCACCAAAGAAGTGCATATTCTGTAAACTCAATGGCTGCAAAACGCACTTTACTTAGTTCAGAAAAGGAAGTACAAGAGTAAATGAGTTCTACCTTTCTTTCCCATTCGAGGTATGCTTCGGGATCACTTCGCCCCTGAAATGGAGGAATGTTCATCTTGATCTTATGGGAATCATCATCATGCTGATTGTGCCTAGGATAGTACCCACGATTAGGAACATCATAGTCACGGTTTTGATGTTGAAAGTTACGGGTTTCAACATCAAACGGTTCCTCATAATCTCTTCCCCGTTGACCATCATGGATATGTGGATCATCCTCAGGATACCTCTCTTCTAATGGTGGCATGTACATTGGGGCGTGTTGTAGGACTCCTCTGCCTCGTCCTCTTTGTCCCATCATTTGACGACGAATGGCTTGCCGTGGTGGATCAACTGGAATACGACTTGGACCCTCAAATTGGGTAGCCATATTTCTAATAATGGAGCCATTTCTTTCGATGGTTCCTGGTTGAGATGTTTGGTGGCGGGGGTTAGATCTTTCAGCCTCCAGTAGGTCTAACCTCTCAGTAATCCTTCTAAGCATTCCAAGTACATTCTCTTCCGTCACGGAATTCCTCATATCCTCCAAAGGTGGGGGAGTATTGGAATTTTTAAACGGTGTCTCATCCATCTAAACCTGAAAAAAAATTAAAAGAACACAAAGAAAAAAAAAGGAAAACTAACACGAAGAGTAAAGAAGATTTGTTACATTAGTGCAAAGAGAATTTCAACTTGTGCTTGTCCTTTCTTACTCGTATTTTGACACTCAAGCTTTTACCTCCCCTCTTTAAGTCCTTTCAAGCCCTTACAAGCCTTTTACCTCTCTTTTCTTGTGCCTCTAATCCAATCGTGGGCTAGAAGCAACCAAGACGAGCAACAATGTGGAGGTCTTCAGCAGCTTGTACAATCTTCAAAAACGGGGTTAGTATCACCGAAGTAAGAATAGATACCGAGCAAAGGACACAAAACACACTTGGACAAACTCTAAGATTCAAGAAAATTATGAAATCAAATGTGATGTAAAGGGCTGAGACAATGAATTGCTAAGGGATTGCCTTGGGCAATCCTTAACCACACTTAGACTCAATGCACTTAATCACACGTATGTAATGTCCAAGATGCATAAAGGAAGAAGTGTCCGAAGTTGTATATAAAAGGGTGTTTTGTTTTGGTCATAGGTGTTGTAGGAAGTTTTTGTGTTTTGATTGTGCAAGGAGACCGTTTCAAGCAATTCAAATAGCCTCTTTTGAATAACGGCTATTTTGTGTTCCTCTTTTTTTTTGTAACGCTCCTTTTTTTTATGTTCTCTTTTTTTTTTGGGGTTGAAATACAAGAAACTGAAAGTAACCAAAAGGATTAATCAAAGAACACAACAACCTTCTTGTTCCAATTTTTTTTGTTCTAAGGCGAATTTTGTACAAAAGGATGTTTAAAGATGCTCTTGTGAAAAGAGACTCAATCTTTTGTAGTGTAAGGATTGTATGAGTATGGATCACTTGTATGCATCAATAAACACAACATACAATGCAAGTAAGATGCATAAACCCAAGCATGACTAAGAGCTTCAAATAGCAACAAGATTTAAAGTTAACAACGGTAGCTTTTTAGGCTAGTAGAAGCAATATAAGTGTGGCTGAAATGAAAGCTCTCTATGCAACGATCCTAATACCCAAGTATGTATTCAAGCAAGAGTGGATACAAGACAAAGTAACCCAAATGAAAATAGTTGTGAACAACAACAAAGATGCAATCTTTTGAATGTTTTAAGATGTTTTAAAGATTGTCCTTGTCCTTGTATAGGGTCCTTGTCAAGGTATCTCCAATATGTCACGGTCCTTTGTCAAAATGTCCAAAGAGTTCGGTATTTGGTCCTGTCCAATTTGTCCAAATTGTCCAATATAGTCCAATAGGTCCAAAGTGTCCAATAGGTCCAATATGTCAAATAGGTACAAAGTGTCCAATAGTCCAATATGTCAAGGAAATTTCGGTCCTTTGTTCAATATGTCAAGGTATTGATATTGTCAAGTCCAAAAAGATAGATTGTTATTTTTTTTGATAATATATCAAGTTGGATGAAAGTTTTAAGGCTGATTTTTTTTGGAACAGGATTTTTTTGATGACACAAAAAAAAAGAAAAAAAAAGACACGAAATGAATGATAGATTAAAGGAGAACCTTTGCTCTGATACCAAACTGATACGCAGTTGTCACGCCTCGTACGGATCGTCTCCATTAACACTTGGATCCTTAACGGTTGTAGGCAAGAGTTTAACTCCCTCCTAGCCGTTGATTCACCAAGGTTTTTGTTTGAGCCTTCCTCCTTCAAAAGTTACCCGTTTCCCAAGCAAGTTTGCACCCTCTTGGACGGCCACACCTTTGATTTTGGATATCCCCCACAAGGTTGCTCACTCCTTGATTGGATTCTAACTTTGATCTTCAAAGAAACAAAGAAAACACTCAACTTGTTCTTAAGAAGAATCAAAAACAAAACTCACAAGTGTTTATGAAGAGAAAATATGCTAATTTTGCCCAAGAATTCTTATGAATCAATTTTTCAACTTTCTTGCTCTGTTTGGACGTGCATGAATCCTTTAAATGGGGCCAAGAAGACCAAAAAAAAGTCTAGTCTACAAAGCTAAAGAAAAGGCTAGTCAAAAGACTACAAAAAAGGCTAAAAATGTGTAATCTGTTGGCAAACGGTTTGACCCTTTATAGAAGCAGATTCTGGTCTTTATCACTTCTTGAGAATTGTAGATCACGTTTTAAAATTGAATTTGGGCTTTTGAATCACCTCATTTGGATATGGGATGAGTTAGATATGGCCCTCCAAAGTTTGGGTGTCCTGAATGCTTTCTGTACGGGCTCCTGAAAACTTGTATGAATTATGGCCTGTTTTTGGATCACTTGCAGCTCGATTTAGGCATTCACTCCTCTTAGAGAATTGTAGCTCATTGAGTGTAGAAAATAAACATATGCAGTTCTCTGAATTTGGCCCATCCATTAAAGAGATAAGTCTAAGTTACTAAACATGTGTCACAGAATTCGGCAGAAACAATACTTGAACTTCAATGCTGTTTTTGGCCATTATAACGACAGATCTTGGAAATGTGCAAAACATAAATGTGCTAGGTCTTTGTCTTATGTTTCCAAGGAATCTTGAATCACTTGATTTTCCCTTGTGTTTGAAGAGATACGCCTGTTTTACAAAATCTTGTTCTGCCAGAAAATTACATTCTGAAATGGGCTTGCTTCTCTTCAACTCCTTTGGTCTTCAAACGTCTCCAACCTTACAAGTCCTTAAAATAATTATAATAAATATAGAAACATAATAAACAACCCTAAAGGCCTAACAAGCTAAAAGACTCAAGGTTTGGTCATGCAAGATCGAAAGAACAACCTTTACAAACAAGAAACTTTAAGCAAACGACTCAAGGAATGAAAGAAATAATACAAACAACTCATATATGTTACAACACATAAAAACTCAAAGATTGGGCTCAAGTAAGTGAACCCAACAACACTCTTTGTTTACAGGCTCGTCTTGCATGTGTCTGAACAAGAATGCATCAACTTCTTGGCTCAAACTCTTTGTCATACTTCTTGTCTCTTGTCCTCGACTTGCCTCGTCTTTGTTGCCACTTGGCACCTGTACCTCATCATCCTCTGGACCCTCATATGCGTCCTCGATCAAAAATAAGGTCAATCCCATGGCAGTCAAGAGGAACAACATCTTCTACTGCCAGCGCTTGAAGAAGCTCCCACTGAACTTCTCTGGCTTCTCTATTTGGGCCACTGCAGGACCCTGTGCAGGAGGAGCATGCTTCAGCGCCCTAGCATTTGGTGCCATTGGAGTAGCGATGTGTACGTCTGCGCCTTAAACTGAGCTAGAGCTTGCATTCTCCATTTAGTTTCTGTTAAGATGTTAGAAACAAACTGGTATCAGTACAGAATCAAACAAATATGTCTTAAGAACTGTTGGAAATAATTCAAGTCAGACAAAATTGACTTTTGTACAGTAGTGACTGACCTGCCGAGCTCATGGTAGGCTGGATTGATCTACTAAGTCAAGATAGTTCAAACTCTAGGACCTGTATAGTACCACTAGAAGGGGGGTTGAATTGTGGGTGCGGAAAAAATTGGTTTGTAAAAGATTTTTGTTACCAATAACCCACTTCTGAAAACAATTTCTGTTTTCAGACTTTGTTTTGGATTAATTGAATGACCAGGTTCTAGACCTCCAAAAATTGTGTAATTTGGTGAAAAAGTACTTTCAGATATTACGTATATTCCATAAAAATTCCAGATTAAAATTCAAAGTATAAGTCCTTAAACAAACGTTTTTACTAAGATTGTGTAAATCTGCCAAAAACTGTTCCTCAAAATAAAAAATTTATTCCTATTAATTTGCAGCTCCAAATGATCTGAAACCTTTATGGAATGACCCTCAGGATATGTACATTAAAGGGTTGAAACAGTTTTTCAAAATTCCTTTTGTAAGTATGTCAAATACGTTGATGTTATCAACCTTTGCAAGTCTGAAAATCAGATTGCACTAGTCTCAGAACTACTAACGTTTGACTGACTTATACTTATCCAAATAAGGTGAAACTTGTGCCAAATGAATACTAGGACGTGTGGCTATGTTTCTAGAAACTTTTGTGATTTTTGAAAAATATGTGCTATTTTTACCATTCAATGAAAATGATGCAAAAAAACTGCAAACTGAATGTAAAGTGCAGTAAAGTAAGAACACCAAGGATTTTATACTTGTTTGGTTAAATCAACCTACATCAGTCTTAGAGGACACCTTCCTTGGTTGTCACTAAATACCAAAAACACCTTACCACAAGGATGGCTGAAGTTACATACCAACTCCACCCCTTTACAAACAATGCAATCGCGCAAACGAATCACGAACAACATAACCTATTGAATGAAGGTTTGATCACACAATGATCAACCTTTTACAACAATATATGAGTGTGGTTGGTATAATCAAAGTCTATACAATATTTTGAATATATGAACAATAGGCTTTAGAGAAGAAGAAGAAAGAAAGGTAAAAGAAGAGAGTACTAGGTCTTTTTGTACTTGAGAGAAATGTGTAGTTGTCTTGGCCTTGTTTACACTACTTCTCTTCCTTTTATTCAATCTTGGCCGCCCCCTTAGGGTGTTCTTACTTCTTGAGAATTCTCTTTAATGACCTTTGAAGATTGCCTTGTGTAGAAATGACACCATCTTGCTTACTTGGCACACTATGATTGGAAGGATGACTTGACCTTGCTTACTTGTCACTTGATGATTGGTCCAACTTGGCATCCTTTAATGTGCTGTAAAAATCTGAATAAAACTCATAAAAAATGTGCCAAATAGTATTCAAAATATTACCAAACAATAACCATTCAATCTCTTCAATTTTGGGAAGCAAATTAGGGTGCATTAAATCACAAAAATCGGCTAGCATTTTACATGTGCTGAAAATTTTCAGCATGTGCAGTAGTTTGAAATCTTTTGAATTGTTGCCTTGCTTTGCTCCCTCTTTTATGTCACTAACCTTGTGTGGTATATTCTCCACCAATTGAGATGCCAACTATAAGTTCCATCATGGCTGAGAATGGCGTGTAAGCTGAATGTACATGTGCTGAAATTTCACTTTAGTAAGCTTTGTCAAATAATGCACAATATTTACACATATATGGTAAATTGCAATCAGCCCTAATATGAATTTTCTAGAACACTTTAACATGTCTTGAATGTGTAAAGAGTTTCTAGATACATGTTACATCTCATGCAAAAAAAACGTTCCATATGTTGTGTTCGTAGAAAACCAAATTTTCGACTTTCGTCGATTACGCGATTTTTCTCCGATTAAATTCAAATTCTTGCACATGTCATATATATTATGTCACACATAATGTACAAAAAATAAATTAGATATTCAGATCTAATGGACGATAGAGAGGCGCCCCCATCAGCTAAAAAATTGAATTTGAAATCTCCACAAATTTGGCCTAAATTGTGGGTGATTTGTGTGTGCCAACATGGAATGATTTAGTGGCTGAATTTAATATATGAGCTACGAAATTTATGTCTATTTTTGAAGTATATGGGCTTTTCATCTTTATATGGCAAGTACGTGACACGTCGGTGAAGTTTCGGTAGTCACCCGATACGACAATTTTCGGTTTATGACCTTGTAAAGTGTCGTTATAATTTTTTCATCACCATGACTTATATAATATGATATAAGACCTTAATATACTCATAAATATGAGGTGTACATAGTGGTGTGACATTGACGTACGTTTGTAATATATGTAACGTGTCGTTAGTATGTCGAAGTATATGTATATTCTGCCTTTTTAACAAAAATATGAATATATATATAATATATATATATATATATATATATATATATATATTAGGCATTTATAATGAAAGAATGATGAGACTTTCCATTTTCAATTTGTTGCCATGAAGCTTTCTCCAAAAATACGTCTTCTTTTAATGAACTAGTTAGTTCATTAACTTAAGTACTTCACTTAATGAACTAGTTTAGTTCATTAATTGTGGCACCTGAAAATAGTTCAAAGACAGCAAATTTTTGCCATATGATGTAAGCTTTAATGCTTCATGTCTTGTTAGTACGGCAACAATATATATAAAGCATATGAGGCATGCATATCAAAAAAAATGTCAAGTAATAATTTTGTCATGCATTTCGTAAACTCGTACTATTTAAATGATGCATTTGTAAATCATTCAAACACTTTTTCTCAACAATCTCCCCCTTTTGATGATTTACAAAATAACAATAGTTCATGATTGAAATATAATTGCTCCCCCTCCAATTAGGCACAAATTCGAATTTTGAACTTTCAATTTTATATTATCGTTGTCTCCCCCTTAAATTATGCAATCATGCTCTCTCTCCCTGTTTATTTTGTAAATAATATCAAAAGTACATGTAAGAAAGAAATAGCAGTTTATAGTATATCAACAAAAAGCATGCATTTCAAGTGCGTTCTTAAGGGTTATTTATTCAACCTTTTGCAAAAGTACCTTTTGGTACCTAGACTTGGGTGACCTTCCTAGGTCTTCCAAAAGGTAAGGAAAGAGATGAAGAAGCAATGTAATAGATGTTTGGTGAAAATCCATTTGGCCTTTGGCCGAGAATGCCATCATGCACATGGTATGATTTTTGCTTTTGATATGCCTTCGTATTAGTGTGCATGGTGAGTGATCTAGATGCATTTATGTTATATGAATGTCGTGTATGCATCAACGGTTTCTTTTCATATTTATACGAAAAATAATTATATCTTGTATGATATGGAGAAGAAGGACGATGAAATGAAGTAGGGGGTGATCTAGGCATCCTTTTAAGTGCTACATTTGCATGTGTTTTCTTAGTTGAAGATAGAATGAATTTAGTTGATTTATTTTGTGTTTCGTTTTTCAACGTATCCTAATCCAGTTTTGTCGCTTTCATACTTTTGTGAGGAGATTATGCAGTCTAGCATGTTTGTGCCTGTATCAAACTGTTTCACCATTTTTTCTAAATCTGCATTTCTTGATTTCAAATTTGAAGTCTCGTATTTCATTTCATTATTCTCTGTTGTCAAAGATGAAATTTCACACTTTAATGAATTTATCATGCAAGACGACTCTTCTTTTGAATCGTTTAATTTAGATACAAGATTCGAGTTAGAAGATTCTAACAATTTCTTGTCTTCAATTAAACATTTCTTTTGTTTTGCAAGAGCCTTAGAAAACTTATGCAACTCAAGATATTGACAAAATAAATCATCATAAGAAGGCTCGGAATCTGAATCAGAGTAAGAAGATACCTCATCGAAGCCTTGGATGTAAAGCATACTCGTGCCGTTTCTTCTTTGGTTCCTTCAGTCTCAGAATTGGATGAGTCACTCCATGTGGAGGCTTTGAGGGCTCTTCTCATCTGTTTAGGTTCTGAAACGAGTCTAGTTTTTGTAGGATCTGCAAGGCACCACTAGAAGGGGGGTTGAATAGTGGGTGCGGAAAATGTGGTTTTTAAAATGATTTTGACTCAAGAACCCAACTTCTGAAAACAGTTTCTGTTTTCAGGACCAGTTTTGAAACATTTTTAAAACTAGGTTGCAGGACTTCAAAACTTCTGAAATTTTTAGAGAACTTAGCCTCAGATGTTATGAGTGTCTCCTAAAAATTTCAGATTTAAATTCTGTAGGATCTGCAAGGCACCACTAGAAAGGGAGGTTGAATAGATGGTGCGCAAAGTGTGCTTTTTAAAACTTCTTTAAACTTGAACAATTCAAGTTTTGAAAACAGATTCTGTTTTCAGAACCAGTTTTAAAACGTTTTTAAAACTAGGTTAGAGGTCTCCAAAAATTATGACATTTTGAGAGAACTTAGCCTCAGATGTTATGAGGGTCCTCTAAAAATTTCAAATTAAAATTCACCCTTTAACCCCTTCAAAAACCGTTGATACTCAGATTGTGCAAATCTGCCAGAAACGGTAGATGGTTTTGAAAAATTAATTCCTATTTGTGTGAACGTCCAAATGCTCTGAAAATTTGACCACTAACTCCTTATATACTATATTTAAATGGGTTGAAACAGTTTTGGAAAATTCTTTTGGGAAGTAGGTCAAATACAATCAAAGTCTCAACCTTTGCAAGTCTGAAAATCAGACTGCACTAGTCTCAGAAATTTTGATGTTTAGTTGACTTATACTTGTCCAAAAGGGTTGAAACTTGTGTCAAATTAACCCTAGAACGTGTAAGTATGTTTCTGGAAATTTTTGTAATTTGTGAAATTCGTTTACTATTTTTACGGATGCAAACAAGAAGGATAAACAGTGCGGTAACTGAAACGTAAATGCAGAAAGTAAATGGCACCAAGAATTTTATACTGGTTCGGTTAAAAACAACCTACTCCAGTCTTCAAGGAACACCTTAATTGGTTCACACTAATCACACACACGCAGTACACCTTACCGCAGGGTTGATAGAGTTACACCTAACTCCAACCCTTTACAAACCTTGTATGACGAGTACAATTCACACGAACACCACCACCTTGCTAGAATGAAGATTGATCACACCTTGATCAATCTTTTACAAAGATGTATGAATGGTGGTTTATCTCAAGCCTATTCAAGATTGAAAGATATGAAAAACAATAGGCTTTACAAGAAAAGAGAAAGAAAGAAGATGTAGGAGAAGAAGAGCTTGACTATTTGATCTCTTTAGAATGCAATGATTGTTGTTGTCTTTTGTTTGCTCTCTTCTTGTTTCCTTATAGTTGCAGCCGTCCCCCCTTAGGGCTTCTCCCCTCTTGAAAATTTTCTTTTAAGTCCTTGAGAGAGTGTAAGACATCATTGTGACAATGCCTTGCTTACTTGGCATCTTCCTATTTGATCATCGTTTAGTCTTCGCTTACTTGGCATCTCCTTATTGGCTCAATGTTGTCATCAAGATGACATGGAAAAAATCTGAGATATACACTTTTAAAATGTGCCAAAAATCAAACATGAAATCATACCATAAGTCAAGAGATACACCATAAATTGCAAGACCAAAAATTCTTCCATTTGCATTCCAAAAATTCGGCCATTATACCCTTGCCATGCTGAATTTTTTAGCATGTGCAACCTTCCTTTTCTTTCAAAAATAATACCAATTATTCTTTGATTTTTCATCATAAAAATGAATCAACAATATATGGCAAGTATTGCTACCAATTAAGAAATGAACTTGGACACAAAAAGCTCATCAAATTCGGCCATACACCTTGTACACATGCTGAAATATTTTCAGCATGTGATATATAGAATATCACCATTTATTTTATTTAAATATTATTCAAAACCTTACCATACCTTCTTCCAATTAATCACCTAATAAAAGATGACAAAATAATTCCCATTGAATAGCAAAATTCGGCCAGCTCAAGTTTCATCATGCTGAAATTTTCAGCATGTGACATAAGTGAGATATATTAGAATTCTTACCTTTTGTAGCTTTTCTCTTTAATTCACCAACAATGTATGATTGATCCTTGACCAATCAATATTCCAACAAAGCTCCACATGTGCTCCAACTCAGCTGTATGTAATGTTATATGATGTGTAACATGTGCTGAAATTTATTTTTGCTAACTTTGTAAAATAGTGCACCTTTAATAATACACACATGTAATATTCCAATCAGCCCTTAATTTAATTTTCTAGAACACTTTAAGATGTATATCATATGTAAAAGGTGTCTAGATACGTGTCACATGATGTATAAAAAAACGTTCCATGTTATGTGCGTAGAAAACCGAATTTTCGATATTTATCGGTTACCCGATTTTTCTCTAATGTAAATTCCAAATTTTGCACATGTTATATATGTTATTTTATACATAATATATATAATATATACTTTAAATCTCAGCACTTGGCTGGTTTAAAGTGGTACCATTAGCATGTGACAAAATTAAACTTGGAATCTTCACATTTTGGCCTTAATGTGGAGTAATTTGTGTGTGCCAACATGGAAAGTATTTTTGGCTGAATATGTCATGTGTAGCACGAAATTTACATCATATTTTGATGTATATGGGCTGGCCATTTATTTATGGCAAGTACGTGACACGTTGGCGAAGTTTCAGTATTCACCCGATACGACAAATTTCGGTTTAGAACCTTTTATCGTATCGTATTTAATTTGTCATCACCATATCTTATATCATATGATATAAGACCTGAATATACTCATAAATATGAGTTAAGTATAGTGGTGTGACATTAACGTACGTACGTAAAATATATAACGTGTCGGTAGTACGTTGGAATACATGTGTATGTGCCTTTTTCAAAAAAGATATGCAAATATATAATTTTTATGTATATGTGGCGTGTACATTAAAGATGGAGAGGAGGAGAAGACTTTCCTTCCTTAGCCTTGTTGCCTTTGTGCCTTTTCCAAATGAAGCTTCCTTTAATGAACTACTTAGTTTATTAAACTAAGTACTTCACTTAATGAACTAATTTAGTTCATTAATGGTGGCACCTGAAAATAGTATAAACACAACAAATGTTTGCCATATGATGTAAGCTTTAATGCTTCATGGCTCGTTAGTACGGCAACATAATATATAAGCTAAATAAG
>AP025048.1:34665121-34684252 GCA_036186865.1 Eustoma russellianum | reverse complement strand
TAAGGCAAGTAATGGCAAGTTATCATGCATACATGTACACATTTATATATGTTCATGCACGTTTTATATATATGTATACATTCAAGACACTTATTTGAAATCACTCAAACCCCCTTATCTTTACAAATTCAACCTCTAACCGCTTCAAAAATCGTTTGTGGTCAGATTGTGCGAATCTGCCAGTACGTAACTCCAAATGCTCTGAAATTTTAACCACTAACCCCTTATAAGTTATATTTAAATGGGTTGAAATTTTTTTAAAAAATTCTTTTGGAAAGTAAGTCAAATACGATCAAAGTCTCAACCTTTGCAAGACTGAAAATCAGACTGCACTAGTCTCAGAACTTTGGACTTTTGATTGACTTATACTTGTCCAAAAGGGTTGAAACTTATGCCAAAAGAACCTTACAATGTGTGGCTATGATTATGGAAAGTTTCGTAATTTTTGAAAAACGTTTACTATTTTTACGAACGTAATCAAAAAGGATAAACAGTGCTGAAACTGAATATAAGTGTTGAAAGTAAATGACACCAAGAATTTTATACTGGTTCGGTTATAAAAAACCTACTCCAGTCTTCAAGGAACACCTTCCTTGGTTCACACTAATCACACAACACAAAAACACCTTACCACAGGGTTGATGGAGTTACACACCAACTCCAACCCTTTACAAACCTTGTATGATTAATACAATGCACACGAACACCACCACCTTGCAAGATTGAAGGTTGATCACACCTTGATCAATCTTTTACAAAGATAAAGAAGGTGTGGTGGTCTAAGATAAGCCTATTCAAGAATATGAATGTAAGAACAATAGGCTTTTAAGAAGAAGAAAGAAAGAGAGTGTAGAAGAGAAGGCTAGAACATTTTTTTGATCTTTGAATTTGCAACTCTTGTTCTTGTTCTTGTTTTGTTCTTCTTCCTTCCTTTTTAACATCATAGCCGTCCCCCTTGGTGCTCTCCCCTTCTTGAAAATTGTCTTCTAAGTCCTTGAAAGAATATGTGGCATCATTGTGACATGATCTTGCTTACTTGGCACCTACTCATTGGATGATCATTTAACTCTTGCTTACTTGGCACTCATTGATTGGTTGAATGCTGTCATCACTTGATGACTAGGAAAATCTGAGAATTCATGTGCCAAAATCACCATAAAACAATTACCATAACTTCCAAGATCATCACATAAATTAAGCAAGATAATTTCCTCACAAAAATGATGTAAAAATTGGCCATTACTAGACTTGACATGCTGAAATTTCAGCATGTGATACATGGATGTTTATTTCAAATTGTTGCCAAATTTTCCTTGATTTTTCTCTTAAAAATAAATCACCAATTAGTAGACAATATTCTCATCAATTTTGGGAATAAAATTGGACAATAACATGGCCAAAATTCGGCCTAGATACATTCATACACATGCTGAAATTTTTCAGCATGTGTGATATTCAAGATATCACAATTTTACTTTCATACCTTATTCAAATTAATTCCAATTTGTCTTCCAATTAATCCCACGTTTCAAGACACAAAATATAGCCTTATAATGGGTGAAATTCGGCCAGCCTATAATCCACATGCTGAAATTTTCAGCATGTGTTACAAATGAGATAAAATTTCAAACATTACCTTTTGTAGCTTCTTTCTTTAAGTCGCCAACATTGTATGATTGATTCTTGACCAATCAATATGCCAACAAGGCTCCACATATGCTCCATTTCAGCTGGAATAGGCGTTGCAATGTATGTGTGCATGTGTTGAATTTTATTTTTTCAAACTTTGTAAAATAGTGCACATTTAATAATACACACATGGTATATTCCAATCAGCCCTTAATTTAATTTTCTAGAACACTTTAAGATATATTGCATATGTAAAAAGTGTCTAGATACATGTCGTATGATGTGCCAAAAGTGTTCCATGTGTTGTGTAGGTAGAAAACCGAATTTTTGATGTTTATCGATTACCCGATTTTTCTCTAATTAAATTCCAACTTTTTGCACATGTTATATATATTATGTTACACATAATATACATAATATAAACTTTAATATTCAGCACTTGGCTGGTCTTAAAGTGGCGCCATTTACATGTGACAAAATTGAAATTGGAATCTCCACAATTTGGCCTTAATGTGGGGTGATTTGTGTGTGCCAACATGGAATGATTTTATGGCTGCACATAACATCATACCCACAAAAGTTTTTGAGTATTTTTGAAGTGTAGGGGCTGGCCATCTATTTATGGCAAGTACGTGACACGTTGACGAAGTTTCGTTATTCGCCCGATACGACAATTTTTGGTTTAGAACCTTTTAACGTGTCGTATTTAATTTGTCATCACCATGACTTATATCATATGATATAAGACCTGAATATACTCATAAATATGAGTTAAGTATGGTGGTGTGACGTTAACGTACGTTCGTAAAATATACAACGTGTCGGTAGTACGTTGAAATGCATGTGTATGTGCCTTTTTCAAAAAATCTGAAAATATATATATTTATATATGTATAGGCGTGCCATATAAGTGTGGTGAGAGGAGGAGGGGACTTTCCTTTCTTAGTCTTGTTGCCTTTGTGCCTTGTTCAAATGTAGCTTCCTTTAATGAACTACTTAGTTTAATTAACTAAGTACTTCACTTAATGAACTAGTTTAGTTCATTAATGGTGGCACCTAAAAATAGTATAAACACAACAAATGTCCACCATTTGATGTACGCTTTAAAGCTTCATGCCTAGTTAGTACGACAACAATATATATGAACTATATAAGGCAAGTTTCATGCAACAACGTGTCATGTCATACATTTCTTTGTAACACGTTATTTAAATCATACATTTTGAAATCACTCAAACCCCTTTTTCTCAACAATCTCCCTCTTTTGGTGATTTTCAAAATAACCTATACTCATGATTTAAATCCTATCGCTCCCCCTTCAATCATGCATAAATTCAAAATTTGAATTTTAAATTTCAAATCCGCTCCCCCTTGATTTATGCAATCAGTATCTCTCTCCCCCTTAAATCATGCTTTCTCTCCCCCTTTATTTTGGAAAGTCAATCAAAAGCGCATGTAAAGATGAAAAGAAAATCATGCATTTTGAATGATCTCAAAGGTGCGTTCTTAAGGGTTATTTATTCAACCCTTTGAAAATGTCCCTTTTGGTACCCAAATTTGGGTGACCTTTCTAGGTCTTCCAAAAGGTGGGAAAGGTGATGAAAACGCAACATAGTATACGTTGGGGGCAAATGCGTTTGGCCTTTGGCCAAGAATCCCATCATGCATATAGTATGGTTTTCGTTTTTGGTTTGCATACACGGGGAGTGATCTATATGCATTTTTATGATATGAATGTCGCATATGCATCAGTGGCTTTCTATATGGCACGAGATTTCTCTTTGTCTGATAAGAAGCACGATGAGATGAGATAAGTGGTGTACTAGTCTTCTTCTCATATTTATATGGCACATAATTATACTTCGTATGAGATGAAGAAGAGATATGACGAGATGAGGGGAGAGGGGGTCTTTGCGTTACTTTAGACGCTACGCATGCCTTTGATGTGTCTAATTTCTTAGATAAAACAAACTTAGATGGTTTAGATGATGCTTCGTTTGTCTCCATGTATCCTAATCCGGTTTTGTCACTATCATGCTTTTGTGATAAGATAATACGCTCTAGCATGTTAGATCCCGTATCAAACTGTTTCATCATTTTCTCTAAGTCTGTATTCCTTGATTTCAAACTTGAAATCTCGGATTTCATTTCATTATTTTGCGTGGTCAATGATGAGATCTCTGTCTTTAATGCAGTGATGATGCATGACGACTCTTCTTTTGAATCGTGTAATTGAGCGACAAGATTCTCGTTAGAAGATTCTAACAATTTCTTGTCTTCAATTACCCGTTTCTTTTGTTTTGCAAGAGTTCTAACAAACTTATGTAATTCAAGATATTCAACATATAAATCATCATAAGATAGTTCATAATCCAAGTCAGAATCAGAATTTACCTTATTTTCAAATAGTGGAGGCATTTGGCTTGACATATCTTTTTCCTCGGTTTCGTGGCTAGTGGTTGCCATCTCACACGGATCGTTGGATCTTTTTGATGTGAGTGTTCCTACGCTCTGATACCACTTGTAGGATCTGCAAGGCACCACTAGAAGGGGGGCTTGAATAGTGGGTGTGGAAAATGTGGTTTTTAAAATGATTTTGACTTAAGAACCTAACTTCTGAAAAAAATTTCTATTTTCAGGACCAGTTTTAAAAATTTTTTAAACTAGGTTTCAGGTCTTCAAAACTTCTGAAATTTTGAGATAACTTAGCCTCAGATGTTATGAGTGTCTCCTAAAAATTTCAGATTTAAATTCAATCTCTAACCCCTTCAAAAATCGTTGGTGGTCAGATTGTACGAATCTGCAAGAAACGGTAGACTGATTTAAAAAATTAATTCATAATTGTACGTAACTCCAAATGCCCTGAAATTTTAACCATTAACCCATTATAAGTTATATTTAAATGGGTTGAAAAAGTTTTGAAAAATTCTTTTAGGAAGTAAGTCAAATACGATCAAAGTCTCAACCTTTGCAAGACTGAAAATCAGACTACACTAGTCTCAGAACTTTGGATGTTTGAGTGACTTATACTTGTACAAAATTGTTCTTGTTTTGTTCTTCTTCCTTCCTTTTTAACATCATAGCCGTCCCCCTTGGTGCTCTCCCCTTCTTGAAAATTTTCTTCTAAGTCCTTGGAAGAATATGTGGCATCATTGTGACATGATCTTGCTTACTTGGCACCTGCTCATTGGATGATCATTTAACTCTTGCTTACTTGGCACTCATTGATTGGTTGAATGCTGTCATCACTTGATGACTAGGAAAATCTGAGAATTCATGTGCCAAAATCACCATAAAACAATTACCATAACTTCCAAGATCATCACATAAATTAAGCAAGATAATTTCCTCACAAAAATGATGTAAAAATTGGCCATTACTAGACTTGACATGCTGAAATTTCAGCATGTGATACATGGATGTTTATTTCAAATTGTTGCCAAATTTTCCTTGATTTTTCTCTTAAAAATAAATCACCAATTAGTAGACAATATTCTCATCAATTTTGGGAATAAAATTGGACAATAACATGGCCAAAATTCGGCCTAGATACATTCATACACATGCTGAAATTTTTCAGCATGTGTGATATTCAAGATATCACAATTTTACTTTCATACCTTATTCAAATTAATTCCAATTTGTCTTCCAATTAATCCCACGTTTCTATAATGGGTGAAATTCGGCCAGCCTATAATCCACATGCAGAAATTTTCAGCATGTGTTACAAATGAGATAAAATTTCAAACATTACCTTTTGTAGCTTCTTTCTTTAAGTCGCCAACATTGTATGATTGATTCTTGACCAATCAATATGCCAACAAGGCTCCACATATGCTCCATTTCAGCTGGAATAGGCGTTGCAATGTATGTGTGCATGTGCTGAATTTTATTTTTTCAAAACTTTGTAAAATAGTGCACATTTAATAATACACACATGGTATATTCCAATCAGCCCTTAATTTAATTTTCTAGAACACTTTAAGATATATGGCATATGTAAAAAGTGTCTAGATACATGTCGTATGATGTGCCAAAAGTGTTCCATGTGTTGTGTAGGTAGAAAACCGAATTTTTGATGTTTATCGATTACCCGATTATTCTCTAATTAAATTCCAACTTTTTGCACATGTTATATATATTATGTTACACATAATATACATAATATAAACTTTAATATTCAGCACTTGGTTGGTCTTAAAGTGGCGCCATTTACATGTGACAAAATTAAAATTGGAATCTCCACAATTTGGCCTTAATGTGGGGTGATTTGTGTGTGCCAACATGGAATGATTTTATGGCTGCACATAACATCATACCCACAAAATTTTTTGAGTATTTTTGAAGTGTAGGGGCTGGCCATCTATTTATGGCAGGTACGTGACACGTTGGCGAAGTTTCGTTATTCGCCCGATACGACAATTTTTTGTTTAGAACCTTTTAACGTGTCGTATTTAATTTTTCATCACCATGACTTATATCATATGATATAAGACCTGAATATACTCATAAATATGAGTTAAGTATGGTGGTGTGACGTTAACGTACGTTCGTAAAATATACAACGTGTCGGTAGTACGTTGAAATGCATGTGTATGTGCCTTTTTCAAAAAATCTGAAAATATATATATTTATATATGTATAGGCGTGCCATATAAGTGTGGTGAGAGGAGGAGGGGACTTTCCTTTCTTAGTCTTGTTGCCTTTGTGCCTTGTTCAAATGTAGCTTCCTTTAATGAACTACTTAGTTTAATTAACTAAGTACTTCACTTAATGAACAAGTTTAGTTCATTAATGGTGGCACCTCAAAATAGTATAAACACAACAAATGTCCACCATTTGATGTAAGCTTTAAAGCTTCATGGCTCGTTAGTACGACAACAATATATATGAACTATATAAGGCAAGTTTCATGCAACAACGTGTCATGTCATACATTTCTTTGTAACACGTTATTTAAATCATACATTTTGAAATCACTCAAACCCCTTTTTCTCAACAATCTCCCTCTTTTGGTGATTTTCAAAATAACCTATACTCATGATTTAAATCCTATCGCTCCCCCTTCAATCATGCATAAATTCAAAATTTGAATTTTAAATTTCAAATCCGCTCCCCCTTGATTTATGCAATCAGTATCTCTCTCCCCCTTAAATCATGCTTTCTCTCCCCCTTTATTTTGGAAAGTCAATCAAAAGCGCATGTAAAGATGAAAAGAAAATCATGCATTTTGAATGATCTCAAAGGTGCGTTCTTAAGGGTTATTTATTCAACCCTTTGAAAATGTCCCTTTTGGTACCCAAATTTGGGTGACCTTTCTAGGTCTTCCAAAAGGTGGGAAAGGTGATGAAAACGCAACATAGTATACGTTGGGGGCAAATGCGTTTGGCCTTTGGCCAAGAATCCCATCATGCATATAGTATGGTTTTCGTTTTTGGTTTGCATACACGGGGAGTGATCTATATGCATTTTTATGATATGAATGTCGCATATGCATCAGTGGCTTTCTATATGGCACGAGATTTCTCTTTGTCTGATAAGAAGCACGATGAGATGAGATAAGTGGTGTACTAGTCTTCTTCTCATATTTATATGGCACATAATTATACTTCGTATGAGATGAAGAAGAGATATGACGAGATGAGGGGAGAGGGGGTCTTTGCGTTACTTTAGACGCTACGCATGCCTTTGATGTGTCTAATTTCTTAGATAAAACAAACTTAGATGGTTTAGATGATGCTTCGTTTGTCTCCATGTATCCTAATCCGGTTTTGTCACTATCATGCTTTTGTGATAAGATAATACGCTCTAGCATGTTAGATCCCGTATCAAACTGTTTCATCATTTTCTCTAAGTCTGTATTCCTTGATTTCAAACTTGAAATCTCGGATTTCATTTCATTATTTTGCGTGGTCAATGATGAGATCTCTGTCTTTAATGCAGTGATGATGCATGACGACTCTTCTTTTGAATCGTTTAATTGAGCGACAAGATTCTCGTTAGAAGAGTCTAACAATTTCTTGTCTTCAATTACCCGTTTCTTTTGTTTTGCAAGAGTTCTAACAAACTTATGTAATTCAAGATATTCAACATATAAATCATCATAAGATAGTTCATAATCCGAGTCAGAATCAGAATTTACCTTATTTTCAAATAGTGGAGGCATTTGGCTTGACATATCTTTTTCCTCGGTTTCGTGGCTAGTGGTTGCCATCTCACACGGATCGTTGGATCCTTTTGATGTGAGTGTTCCTACGCTCTGATACCACTTGTAGGATCTGCAAGGCACCACTAGAAGGGGGGCTTGAATAGTGGGTGCGGAAAATGTGGTTTTTAAAATGATTTTGACTTAAGAACCCAACTTCTGAAACAAATTTCTATTTTCAGGACCAGTTTTAAAACTTTTTAAAACTAGGTTTCAGGTTTTCAAAACTTCTGAAATTTTGAGATAACTTAGCCTCAGATGTTATGAGTGTCTCCTAAAAATTTCAGATTTAAATTCAATCTCTAACCCCTTCAAAAATCGTTGGTGGTCAGATTGTACGAATCTGCAAGAAACGGTAGACTGATTTAAAAAATTAATTCATAATTGTACGTAACTCCAAATGCCCTGAAATTTTAACCATTAACCCATTATAAGTTATATTTAAATGGGTTGAAAAAGTTTTGAAAAATTCTTTTAGGAAGTAAGTCAAATACGATCAAAGTCTCAACCTTTGCAAGACTGAAAATCAGACTACACTAGTCTCAGAACTTTGGATGTTTGAGTGACTTATACTTGTACAAAATTGTTCTTGTTT
The DNA here is from genome assembly GCA_036186865.1 of Eustoma russellianum. Classification (NCBI taxonomy): domain Eukaryota; kingdom Viridiplantae; phylum Streptophyta; class Magnoliopsida; order Gentianales; family Gentianaceae; genus Eustoma; species Eustoma russellianum. The sequence continues at coordinate 34,675,823 of AP025048.1, read as the reverse complement.
TGTTCTTCTTCCTTCCTTTTTAACATCATAGCCGTCCCCCTTGGTGCTCTCCCCTTCTTGAAAATTTTCTTCTAAGTCCTTGGAAGAATATGTGGCATCATTGTGACATGATCTTGCTTACTTGGCACCTGCTCATTGGATGATCATTTAACTCTTGCTTACTTGGCACTCATTGATTGGTTGAATGCTGTCATCACTTGATGACTAGGAAAATCTGAGAATTCATGTGCCAAAATCACCATAAAACAATTACCATAACTTCCAAGATCATCACATAAATTAAGCAAGATAATTTCCTCACAAAAATGATGTAAAAATTGGCCATTACTAGACTTGACATGCTGAAATTTCAGCATGTGATACATGGATGTTTATTTCAAATTGTTGCCAAATTTTCCTTGATTTTTCTCTTAAAAATAAATCACCAATTAGTAGACAATATTCTCATCAATTTTGGGAATAAAATTGGACAATAACATGGCCAAAATTCGGCCTAGATACATTCATACACATGCTGAAATTTTTCAGCATGTGTGATATTCAAGATATCACAATTTTACTTTCATACCTTATTCAAATTAATTCCAATTTGTCTTCCAATTAATCCCACGTTTCAAGACACAAAATATAGCCTTATAATGGGTGAAATTCGGCCAGCCTATAATCCACATGCTGAAATTTTCAGCATGTGTTACAAATGAGATAAAATTTCAAACATTACCTTTTGTAGCTTCTTTCTTTAAGTCGCCAACATTGTATGATTGATTCTTGACCAATCAATATGCCAACAAGGCTCCACATATGCTCCATTTCAGCTGGAATAGGCGTTGCAATGTATGTGTGCATGTGCTGAATTTTATTTTTTCAAAACTTTGTAAAATAGTGCACATTTAATAATACACACATGGTATATTCCAATCAGCCCTTAATTTAATTTTCTAGAACACTTTAAGATATATGGCATATGTAAAAAGTGTCTAGATACATGTCGTATGATGTGCCAAAAGTGTTCCATGTGTTGTGTAGGTAGAAAACCGAATTTTTGATGTTTATCGATTACCCGATTTTTCTCTAATTAAATTCCAACTTTTTGCACATGTTATATATATTATGTTACACATAATATACATAATATAAACTTTAATATTCAGCACTTGGCTGGTCTTAAAGTGGCGCCATTTACATGTGACAAAATTGAAATTGGAATCTCCACAATTTGGCCTTAATGTGGGGTGATTTGTGTGTGCCAACATGGAATGATTTTATGGCTGCACATAACATCATACCCACAAAATTTTTTGAGTATTTTTGAAGTGTAGGGGCTGGCCATCTATTTATGGCAAGTACGTGACACGTTGGCGAAGTTTCGTTATTAGCCCGATACGACAATTTTTGGTTTAGAACCTTTTAACGTGTCGTATTTAATTTGTCATCACCATGACTTATATCATATGATATAAGACCTGAATATACTCATAAATATGAGTTAAGTATGGTGGTGTGACGTTAACGTACGTTCGTAAAATATACAACATGTCGGTAGTACGTTGAAATGCATGTGTATGTGCCTTTTTCAAAAAATCTGAAAATATATATATTTATATATGTATAGGCGTGCCATATAAGTGTGGTGAGAGGAGGAGGGGACTTTCCTTTCTTAGTCTTGTTGCCTTTGTGCCTTGTTCAAATGTAGCTTCCTTTAATGAACTACTTAGTTTAATTAACTAAGTACTTCACTTAATGAACTAGTTTAGTTCATTAATGGTGGCACCTCAAAATAGTATAAACACAACAAATGTCCACCATTTGATGTAAGCTTTAAAGCTTCATGGCTCGTTAGTACGACAACAATATATATGAACTATATAAGGCAAGTTTCATGCAACAACGTGTCATGTCATACATTTCTTTGTAACACGTTATTTAAATCATACATTTTGAAATCACTCAAACCCCTTTTTCTCAACAATCTCCCTCTTTTGATGATTTTCAAAATAACCTATACTCATGATTTAAATCCTATCGCTCCCCCTTCAATCATGCATAAATTCAAAATTTGAATTTTAAATTTCAAATCCGCTCCCCCTTGATTTATGCAATCAGTATCTCTCTCCCCCTTAAATCATGCTTTCTCTCCCCCTTTATTTTGGAAAGTCAATCAAAAGCGCATGTAAAGATGAAAAGAAAATCATGCATTTTGAATGATCTCAAAGGTGCGTTCTTAAGGGTTATTTATTCAACCCTTTGAAAATGTCCCTTTTGGTACCCAAATTTGGGTGACCTTTCTAGGTCTTCCAAAAGGTGGGAAAGGTGATGAAAACGCAACATAGTATACGTTGGGGGCAAATGCGTTTGGCCTTTGGCCAAGAATCCCATCATGCATATAGTATGGTTTTCGTTTTTGGTTTGCATACACGGGGAGTGATCTATATGCATTTTTATGATATGAATGTCGCATATGCATCAGTGGCTTTCTATATGGCACGAGATTTCTCTTTGTCTGATAAGAAGCACGATGAGATGAGATAAGTGGTGTACTAGTCTTCTTCTCATATTTATATGGCACATAATTATACTTCGTATGAGATGAAGAAGAGATATGACGAGATGAGGGGAGAGGGGGGTCTTTGCGTTACTTTAGACGCTACGCATGCCTTTGATGTGTCTAATTTCTTAGATAAAACAAACTTAGATGGTTTAGATGATGCTTCGTTTGTCTCCATGTATCCTAATCCGGTTTTGTCACTATCATGCTTTTGTGATAAGATAATACGCTCTAGCATGTTAGATCCCGTATCAAACTGTTTCATCATTTTCTCTAAGTCTGTATTCCTTGATTTCAAACTTGAAATCTCGGATTTCATTTCATTATTTTGCGTGGTCAATGATGAGATCTCTGTCTTTAATGCAGTGATGATGCATGACGACTCTTCTTTTGAATCGTTTAATTGAGCGACAAGATTCTCGTTAGAAGAGTCTAACAATTTCTTGTCTTCAATTACCCGTTTCTTTTGTTTTGCAAGAGTTCTAACAAACTTATGTAATTCAAGATATTCAACATATAAATCATCATAAGATAGTTCAGAATCCGAGTCAGAATCAGAATTTACCTTATTTTCAAATAGTGGAGGCATTTGGCTTGACATATCTTTTTCCTCGGTTTCGTGGCTAGTGGTTGCCATCTCACACGGATCGTTGGATCCTTTTGATGTGAGTGTTCCTACGCTCTGATACCACTTGTAGGATCTGCAAGGCACCACTAGAAGGGGGGCTTGAATAGTGGGTGCGGAAAATGTGGTTTTTCAAATGATTTTGACTTAAGAACCCAACTTCTGAAAACAATTTCTATTTTCAGGACCAGTTTTAAAACATTTTTTAAACTAGGTTTCAGGTCTTCAAAACTTCTGAAATTTTGAGATAACTTAGCCTCAGATGTTATGAGTGTCTCCTAAAAATTTCAGATTTAAATTCAATCTCTAACCCCTTCAAAAATCGTTGGTGGTCAGATTGTACGAATCTGCAAGAAACGGTAGACTGATTTAAAAAATTAATTCATAATTGTACGTAACTCCAAATGCTCTGAAATTTTAACCATTAACCCATTATAAGTTATATTTAAATGGGTTGAAAAAGTTTTGAAAATATCTTTTAGGAAGTAAGTCAAATACGATCAAAGTCTCAACTTTTGCAAGACTGAAAATCAGACTACACTAGTCTTAGAACATTGGATGTTTGAGTGACTTATACTTGTACAAAAGGGTTGAAACTTGTGCCAAAAGAACCTTACAACATGTGGCTATGATTATGAAAAGTTTCGTAATTTTTGAAAAACGTTTACTATTTTTACGAATGTAATCAAAAAGGATAAACAGTGCTGAAACAGAATATAAGTGCTGAAAGTAAATGACACCAAGAATTTTATACTGGTTTGGTTATAAACAACCTACTCCAGTCTTCGAGGAACACCTTCCTCGGTTCACACTAATCACACAACACAAAACACCTTACCACAGGGTTGATGGAGTTACACACCAACTCCAACCCTTTACAAACCTTGTATGATTAATACAATGCACACGAACACCACCACCTTGCAAGATTGAAGGTTGATCACACCTTGATCAATCTTTTACAAAGATAAAGAATGTGTGATGGTCTAAGATAAGCCTATTCAAGAATATGAATGTAATTACAATAGGCTTTTAGGAAGAAGAAAGAAAGAGAGTGTAGAAGAGAAGGCTAGAACACTTTTTTGATCTTTGAATTTGCAACTCTTGTTCTTGTTCTTGTTTTGTTCTTCTTCCTTCCTTTTTAACATCATAGCCGTCCCCCTTGGTGCTCTCCCCTTCTTGAAAATTGTCTTATAGGTCCTTGGAAGAATATGTGGCATCATTGTGACATGATCTTGCTTACTTGGCACCTCCTCATTAGATGATCATTTAACTCTTGCTTACTTCGCACTCATTGATTGGTTGAATGTTGTCATCACTTGATGACTAGGAAAATCTGAGAATTTCACTTAAAACATGTGCCAAAATCACCATAAAACAATTACCATAACTTCCAAGATCATCACATAAATTAAGCAAGATAATTTCCTCACAAAAATGATGTAAAAATCGGTCATTACTAGACTTGACATGCTGAAATTTCAGCATGTGATACATGGATGTTTATTTCAAATTGTTGCCAAATTTTCCTTGATTTTTCTCTTAAAAATAAATCACCAATTAGTAGACAATATTCTCATCAATTTTGGGAATAAAATTGGACAATAACATGGCCAAAATTCGGCCTAGATACATTCATACACATGCTGAAATTTTTCAGCATGTGTGATATTCAAGATATCACAATTTCACTTTCATACCTTATTCAAATTAATTCCAATTTGTCTTCCAATTAATCCCACGTTTCAAGACACAAAATATAGCCTTATAATGGGTGAAATTCGGCCAGCCTATAATCCACATGCTGAAATTTTCAGCATGTGTTCAAATGAGATAAAATTTCAAACATTACCTTTTGTAGCTTCTTTCTTTAAGTCGCCAACATTGTATGATTGATTCCTGACCAATCAATATGCCAACAAGGCTCCACATATGCTCCATTTCAGCTGGAATAGGCATTGCAATGTATGTGTGCATGTGCTGAATTTTATTTTTTCAAACTTTGTAAAATAGTGCACATTTAATAATACACACATGGTATATTCCAATCAGCCCTTAATTTAATTTTCTAGAACATTTTTAGATGTATGGCATATGTAAAAAGTGTCTAGATACATGTCGTATGATGTGCCAAAAATGTTCCATGTGTTGTGTAGGTAGAAAACCGAATTTTCGATGTTTATCGATTACCCGATTTTTCTCTAATTAAATTCCAACTTTTTGCACATGTTATATATATTATGTTACACATAATATACATAATATAAACTTTAATATTCAGCACTTGGCTGGTCTTAAAGTGGCGCCATTTACATGTGTCAAAATTGAAATTGGAATCTCCACAATTTGCCTTAATGTGGGGTGATTTGTGTGTGCCAACATGGAATGATTTTATGGCTGCACATAACATCATACCCACGAACGTTTTGAGTATGTTTGAAGTGTAGGGGCTGGCCATCTATTTATGGCAAGTACGTGACACGTTGGCGAAGTTTCGTTATTCACCCGATACGACAATTTTTGGTTTAGAACCTTTTAACGTGTCGTATTTAATTTGTCATCACCATGACTTATATCATATGATATAATACCTGAATATACTCATAAATATGAGTTAAGTATGGTTGTGTGACGTTAACGTACGTACATAAAATATACAACGTGTCGGTAGTACGTTGGAATGCATGTGTATGTGCCTTTTTCAAAAAATCTGAAAATATATATATTTATATATGTATAGGCGTGCCATATAAGTGTGGTGAGAGGAGGAGAAGACATTCCTTTCTTTGTCTTGTTGCCTTTGTGCCTTGTTCAAATGTAGCTTCCTTTAATGAACTACTTAGTTTAATTAACTAAGTACTTCACTTAATGAACTAGTTTAGTTCATTAATGGTGGCACCTGAAAATAGTATAAACACAAAAAATATTCGCCATTTGATGTAAGCTTTAAAGCTTCATGGCTCGTTAGTACGACAACAATATATATGAACTATATAAGGCAAGTTTCATGCAACAATGTGTCATGTCATACATTTTTTTGTAACACGTTATTTAAATCATGCATTTTGAAATCACTCAAACCTTTTTCCTCAACAGTTTTGTTCCAGTCCTTGTCACGGCTTTTTTTGTTTCTCCTTGTTCGGGCAGTCATATGACAAGTGTCCAAGTTTCCTACATTTATAGCACTTTATGTCCTCATTATTTTTATTTCTATGATTCTTAGATGAAGTGGGCTTAGGTTTGTTTTTAATCGATTTTCTCATGATCTTTCTTAATCTTTTAGCCGATGTGATTAGATCTTCACCATCAGAATCTGTGTCACTATCATCTATGCGATCATAAGAAGTAGAGACGTATTCATTTGATTTAAACGCTATAACCTTATCTTGTATAGAAATAGATTCAAAATTTCTTAAAGTGAGTTTGTTTCCATATAACTTTAATGATCCGATCAATTCCTCCATTTTTATCGATTTTGTTTCCTTACTTTCCTCAATCGCCGTGTCTTTGGGGTCCTATCGGATGAGAGACTTCTTAGCACCTTTTGTACTTTTCCTGTGTAGAAAAAGCTTTTCCAAGAGACTCAAAAGAATTATATATGTTAGTCAAGCGTAAGTCCATATCAACAACAGATTCGTTTGGCAATAATTTAAAAGACTCAAGAGTGGATATAAGCATATTTATTTTAGACTCTTTAACTTGACTAGTCCCTTCGTGTTTTATTTCAAGAATTCTCCACATCTCTTAGGCACTAGAGAAATTTGACATATAAGCATATTTGTTTCGGTTTTACGACCTCTAGTGTGGCACTATCAACAGTAGACAACTTAGAAGGAATGAAAGGACCATCTTGTATAATGGACCACAAGTCTATATCAATGGCCATAAGAAAAAGTTTCATTCTAAGTTTCCATTTTATGAAAGACTCACCGTCAAAAAGAAGAATCCTTTGACTCGACATACCTTCTTGTTTGGTCTTTGTGGCTAGTGGTTGCCATCTCACAAAGATCGTTGGACCCTCTTGTCATGAGTGTAAATGCGCTCTGATACCACTTGTAGGACCTGTATAGCAACACTAGAAGGGAGGGTTGAATTGTGGGTGCGGAAAAAATTGGTTTTTAAAAGATTTTTGTTACCAATTACCCACTTCTGAAAACAATTTCTGTTTTCAGACTTTGTTTTGGATTAATTGAATGACCAGGTTCTAGACCTCCAAAAATTGTGAAATTTGGTGACAAAGTACTTTCATATGTTGCATATATGCCATAAAAATTCAAGATTAAAATTCAAAGTATAAGACCTTCAACGTTTTTACTATGATTGTGTAAATCTGCCAAAAACTGTTTCTCAAAATAAAAAAATTTATTCCTATTAATTTACAACTCCAAATGATCTGAAACCTTTATGGAATGACCCTCAGGATATGTACTTTAAAGGGTTGAAACAGTTTTTCAAAATTCCTTTGGTAAGTATGTCAAATACATTGATGTTCTCAACCTTTGCAAGTCTGAAAATCAGATTGCACTGGTCTCAGAACTACTAATGTTTGACTGACTTATACTTATCCAAATGAGGTGAAACTTGTGACAAATTAATACTAGGACGTGTGGCTATTTTCTAGAAAATTTTGTTATTTTTGTAAATCGTTTGCTATTTTTACCGTTGCAATGAAAATGATGCAAAAAACTGAAAACTGAAAGTAAAGTAGTAAAGTAAGAACACCAAGGATTTTATACTGGTTCGGTTAAATCCACCTACTCCAGTCTTCGAGGACACCTTCCTCGGTTATAAATAAACACCAAAAACACCTTACCACAAGAGTGACTGGAGTTACATACCAACTCCACCCCTTTACAAAAAACACAATCGCGCAAACAAACCACGAACACCACTACCTATTGAATGAAGGTTTGATCACACCTTGATCAACCTTTTACAAAAATGTATGAGTGTGGGTGGTATAACCAAGCCTATATAATATTTTGAATATATGAACAATAGGCTTGATAGAAGAAGAAAGAAAGGTAGAAGAAGAGAGCAGTAGGTCTTTTTGCACTTGAGAGAAATGTGTACTTGTCTTGGACTTGTTTACACTACTTCTCTTCGTTTTATTTAATCTTGGCCGCCCCCTTAGGGTGCTATTCCTTCTTGAGAATTCTCTTTAATGCCTTGGAAGATTGTCTTGTGTAGAATGACACCATCTTGCTTATTTGGCACAATATGATTAGAAGGATGACTTGACCTTGCTTACTTGTCACTTGATGATTGGTCTAACTTGGGCATCCTTTAATGTGCTGTAAAAATCTGAATAAAACTCATACAACATGTGTCAAATAGTAGTCAAAATATTACCAAACAATCACCATTCAATCCCTTCTATTTTTGGAAGCAAATTAGGGCGCATTATGTCACAAAAATTGGCCACCATTTTACATGTGCTGAAAATTTTCAGCATGTGTAGTAGATTGAAATCTTTTGAATTGTTACCTTATGTATCTCCCTTTTTTATGTCACTAACCTTGTGTGGCATATTCTACACCAATTGATATTCCAACTATGATCCACATAGGTTCCATCATGGTTGAGAATGGCGTGTAAGTTGAATGTACATGTGCTGAAATTTCACTTTAGTAAGCTTCGTCAAATAATGCACAATATTTACACGTATATGGTAAATTACAATCAGCCCTAATATAAATTTTATAGAACACTTTTAACATGTCTTGAATGTGTAAAAAGTTTCTAGATACATGTTATATCTCATGCCAAAAAAAACGTTCCATGTGTTGTGTTCGTAGAAAACCGAATTTTCCACTTTCGTCGATTACGCGATTTTTCTCCGATTATATTCAAAATTCTTGCACGTCATATATATTATGTCACACATAATGTACACAAAATAAAGTAGATATTCAGCTGTAATGGCTGATTGAGAGGCTCCCCCATGTGCTAAAAAATTGAATTTGAATCTCCACAAATTTGGCCTAAATTGTGGGTGATTTGTGTGTGCCAACATGGAATGATTTGTGTGTGCCAACATGGCAAGTACGTGACACGTTGGTGAAGTTTCAGTAGTCACCCGATACGACAATTTTATGTTTATGACCTTGTAACACGTCGTTATAATTTTGTCATCACCATGACTTATATCATATGATATAAGACCTGAATATCTCATAAATATGAGGTGTATATAGTGGTGTGACGTTGACGCTGTTTGTAATATATGTAACGTTTCAGTAGTACGTCAGAGTATATGTGCATTGTGCCTTTTTAACAAAAATATGAATATATATATATAATATATATTAGGCATGTATAATGAAAGAATGAGGAGACTTTCCATTTTCAATTTGTTGCCATCAAACTTTCTCCAAATATGTCTTCATTTAATGAACTAGTTAGTTCATTAACTTAGGTACTTCACTTAATTAACTAGTTTAGTTCTTTAATTGTGGCACCTAACAATAGTTCAAAGACAACAAATGTTTGCCATAGATGAAAGCTTTAACGCTTCATGCCTTAATAGTACGGCAACAATATATACAAAGCATATGAGGCATGTATATCACAAAAACGTGTCAAGCAATAATTTTGTCATGCATTTCGTAAACTCGTACTATTTAAATCATGCATTTGTAAATCATTCAAACACTTTTTCTCAACACAAACAACGCAATTGTGTTTGCATTTTGAACAGTCAGCCGGCCTGCCGACCCTAACTAAACAGCATTTCAGAATAGTACTTCTGTGCTATCAGCCTTCCAACCGAGCTGGACTGAAGTTAGACTGATCAAACATATCATATCAGTCCAGACAGTGCAATTGTATTTACGTTCTGGACTGATCACCGACCTGCCAACCTCGGCGCCTCAGCACAACAAACAACAGTTGTGCTCTCAGCCGCTTCAGCAGAGCAGGGCTCAGCACGTCAATGCTATAGAACAACGAATGTTCTTAGCCAAATAGCAGAACTCAGAACAAAACGGAGCTCAGCACAGCAACAATGTACAACAACAGTGCTTGGACATCCCACGGTCAGCTGAGCTCAGCACAAAGCAGAGCTCAGCTCGGCAATAACATTCATAGCTCTACCGAGCAGAGATCTGAGGTGAGTCCATGACTTTGTCCTTAAGACGTATTGCTTTGGTATACTGTGTCCGACCGGATGGAGAAATCGTCTCCTAGGATACAGCGGAAGTCAATTCAAACGAGCGGTACTGTAGCGTATGAACTTTACGAACCTGAAAGATGTCCTGAACTTCTCGGTATAGTGATGTTGAAGTGTATATGAGGGAGTGAAAGATGCAGAAGGAGATCGCTGAAGAAGGAGAAGAATTTCTGAGTGAATGTCGATGACCACAGAGGTCTCCTTGGCCACTGTTTATAGGAAAATTTTGAGGTCACTTTGTTAGTCAGTTCAATCTCACCGTAGGATCAGATACCAGTTTGGCCTGAATCATTGGATCCGATAATGGCACCAGGTCTGCCCTCAGCCGCCAGATGAAATAACAGTTCAACCTGAGCTGTCC